>JAXGGA010009129.1:0-52975 GCA_038373865.1 Uloborus plumipes | reverse complement strand
TGGCAACGTTTCCCGCGAGGTAGGAAAAGAACTCGAAATGTTGATTTCTGCTTTGTGGATTTGCATCACAACTCATCTCTCTTCTCAGTATACCTTAGGGATAAGATAACTTGCCTCATTGCAGATCGTTAGAAATTCATGTGTTTGTTGTTTTAAAATGTTTCTTTTTGAATTAATAGTTTGTTCTGTAAAGTGTGTACAATTTTGTGTATTCTAGTGTTTACACTTTTGTCTTAATTATTTACATTGACTATCTCTTTGTAAAAATTCCTAGCAATCATATAACTTATCATATAATCATATAACCGGTGATAGGGATAAACCAGGGCACAAAAATAAAACTGAATTGACAGCTACTATTTAAACACGATACGATTTTAAAGAAGATAAAAATAATGAATTACTTTTTCTGGATTAATAATTCTGCACTGTTATTTTGTCTGAATTAAATTTAAGTTATTTTATTCTTAAAGAAAAAAAAATAAAAAGAAAGGTATTACAAATAAATTAAATAATAAACAAAGAAGGAAAACACTTTCAAATAACAAGTTACTTTTAAATCCCAGAATTAATTCAAATTCTCTTCCTATAAATGTAAAGATTTATACAACATTCATTGTAGGTAAATTGTATATCAGAAATGATAACTTTTTTTAAATTCATTTTTATAATCCAAGGGATCAAATACAAGGAGGGATGGGGATCAGGGCCGCCGAGAGGTTTACCGGGGCCCCGAGGCAAAGTACGGACATGCGCCCCCCCCCCTTTCCAAAAAAATCTTCAATACTAAGACAACTTACGTTCGGTGCAATGAAGAAAAATAATAGTATTTCGTGTTTGCTAATTTTTCTTCCAATTTTATATTTTTGTGTGTTTTATATTTTTATGATCTGCTAGTGTGCTGTACTTAAGTATACTATGATGTAAATGCGTATGAAATAAACCAGAAATACATAACGCAAATTTACAAGTAATAATCCTACTTCAATTTACTAATAACTATTTATAATTCTAACACTACTTCACAAAATTAATAATACATATTTACATAAATTACACATGTATGTGTTTTAAAATCCTTTGAAAAAAAATTTCATTTCTTGACTATTAAAAGTGTTATTCCTCACTTTGAAAGTTCATTAAAACTTTCCATTGTACACGTAAGAAATGCCTACTAGTAAGTACTACAGAAGATAGCCCCCTAAGGCATTGGGCTACAAGCACTCGTTGCGTTGCTGTGGACACATGTAGATGCGAGATGTTTTTGCTTTGCCTACACAAAACTGAAGTTCAGTTAACCAAAAAGAACTGCCTTTCTTTTTAACTAGCAGCCCGGGCCCCCTCTTGGGCCGGGCCCCGGGGATTTTGCCCCTGCTGCCCCCCCTTCTCGGCGGCCCTGATGGGGATTGGTGATAGAATTAAAATCTAGTATAAATTAATTATAGTATTTTGTTAAATCGTTTTCTAAATTATAGTATTTTTTACATATAATGTAATCACCCGATACTTCAGATTATATGGGAAACATTGTTCAGTCAGTTTATAAAAGGAAATCCCATGATATATATTTGTAGGATATGTTATTTTCCTGCCTTTTATTTGTGATTTTGCAGGAGTGCCAGGGCCGTGCTTAGTGGGTGGCAAAATGTGCTACCGCACAGGGCCGCGAAAATATTTTGAAATTTAGGGCTGCTAAAATAGTACAGGAGATAAAGTTTTTTATGTGGGGAGAAAAAACTTTTTTTTCTGAATTATTTTCTTTCCTTTTTTTTCATTTTCAAAACCCATAAAACACAAACCCAGAAAAACGTAATATAGTTCCACTTGTTGGCAGTTGTATTCTGATAAAATAGGAGAACAGATGCAAAATCATTTTCTGGCATAGTTCAGCAAATATACCTCTTGTCAAGGGCGTAGCTAGGGGGGTGCAGCTGCACCCCCCTAGATCAGAGCCAATGGGATGTCACTGTGACCTCCCATTTTATTTATTTTATTGACAAACGATTTTGATTAGATAAAAATGTGAGTGATATGTTTTTTAAACACAGGTTTTCAAACATATCACTCACATTTTAATCTAATTTTCTGTATTACGTTTTCATAGTGGTAAAATCATTTTATAAAATACTACTGTTTTGTTCTTTTAGAAATATTTTGGTTTCAGGTGTGCATGACTGAATAAAGTATAGTTTCTTTGAGTTCATAATTTCTTCCTTTTTTTGTGAAAATAGAATTTCAAGCACTTTTTTTTCTCTTTCTTTCTTGCTTTTTTCTTTCTGTTTTTATTGAAATATTCGACTTGTATGCTAATTTTTGGGAACTTTACATAAATTGCGTTACTATATCTAGTATTGATTACTTTTCAGAAAATAATAGTAGGCTTGCCTGTTTTTGAGGAGAAAATTTTAAATTTACCGAAAGAAACTCAGAACTTTACTGAATGATTAAAAAATAAATAAATAAAATACAAGAATGCATACTTATCTATGTCTACCAAAAGAGACGTGAAGCATCACGAAAATAATTTAATTAATTAAAGGAAAAAAAAATAAAATAAAGAAGTTCAGCCTTGCAATACTGTCTCACTGTTTTCAAATTACATCAGCCAATTTGTATAGGATAAGAACTTTTTGGGAGGTCACAGTGACCTCTTATTGGGGTACCACTGCTTGCACCCCCCTAACGTGAGTCCTTCGTCAACATCTCTAAAAATAACATCATTTCCTTGCATTTTTAACATAGAATTAAGATAATTTTATTAAAATATATATATTAGCTAAAAAATCAAATTTCATTATAAAAAAGTATTTCTTGGAAATAAATATGAGCGATAAGGTTTTTAGACAAAATAAATTATAAGATTAGGAAATCCAAGATTTGTTTTGTTTTGTAACAACACACAACTTCAACTTTTTCAATACGCAACTCTGCTGCTTGCTTTTCTTTCATTAGTTGCAGGAAATTTAATTTCTTGATCAGAAACTCAAATTTAGCATGCTAGTTATTATCTAGTTATTTATCGAAGTTATGAAAAATTGAAGTACCGAAAAAATAAATAAATAAATAAAATAATAATAATTAATTAACTTAATTTCTGCAGTGTCAATTTTCCTTATTTTACTAACTTCTATTGTCAGGTCATACAAATCACAAATGAAGCAATTGTATTAAAACTAATTGCTTTTCATTTTTTAAGAACAAAAATATTCAATATATATGGCTAAAACCTACGATTTTTGCTTTTTAATAATTCTGAAACGTGTGGGTTAGTTCGGTAACATATTCGCTGTTTTTCAATGTTACATCTCTGACTGTTACCGATCTGACAAACTGACAAAGTTTTTTTTTTATTTCCGAGTCGATCGCACTAAACCAAAATCAACCAGAGATAGAGATAGAAACGACCAATATTGCATTTGCATTTTTAATGTGTGAAACACCCGCGGATAATCGGGAGTTAACTTTTTTTTTAGAATTTGCATACTTAATTGTTCTATTGTTCAAAAAGCTAGAAAAGTTAATCTTCACTATTTTTGTTTTAAATATGTAGTTTTATTGCAATTTCTTTATCCCCAGAAAATTTTTTTTTCAAAATAAATTGTTTTTTGCTAAATTTTGTTGAATGCTTTTTTTCTTTCTCTTTTGAAATTTCACATAAAATAGCAACTTTTTCATAAAATGTTTAAATTAATGCCGTTTTTATGTGCTGGGGTTGTAAGTAATAAATAAATACCGAAGTAAGTAAGAGTAAATAAATACCGAAAATATTAATATCTACTGTTAAAGCAAATTTGGCACGGGGCAGCTAAAACTCTGAGCACGCCCCTGAGGAGTGCTAAGGGGGGAGGAGGCTCATGTGACGAACAGCATTTAAAATGTTAAGAAGATTTTATAAGATATCTTATTAATACAGATAGAAAAATTTGTTTATAGATTTAAGAAGAATTAAGTCATTGCTTAAAGTTTGCATTGCACAGACAGGAATAACTAAGTTGCTGTACTAGGCATTTGCTTTTTGTTTTGTTAAATTCTAAAACACTT
Organism: Uloborus plumipes; assembly: GCA_038373865.1. Classification (NCBI taxonomy): domain Eukaryota; kingdom Metazoa; phylum Arthropoda; class Arachnida; order Araneae; family Uloboridae; genus Uloborus; species Uloborus plumipes. The sequence goes on along the minus strand of JAXGGA010009129.1, from coordinate 48,934 downwards.
GTACAGTTTGCTCATATCTGACATTTTCCCTAGACTGTGTTTGCATTATAATAAATTGAAGAAAGGAGTTTGACATGTTTTTCAGCATAAATGTTGAACGTGCCTAATCAAATCAGTTGCCTAATTTCTCACATATGCAATTGTATTATAGAATCATATTCCAAGAGAAATTACTCATTATAAAAGGAGAATCAAATGTGATACTTTGTATCCTGTACAGGGAACTAAATTAAAGCTGCCCTTGATGTTTCTTAAATTATTCGTGCTTCAGTACTAATTTTTGAAAGCTGGCAGCTTTTTGATATTTTTTTAGAAACTTGCAGGTTAGCTTCAGCTTATATATTCAGCTATTGGCTTTGTCAGGCTTCTCTCTAAATTTTTATTTCAGCGCTGAAAAAAATCTAGCTCTGAACACTGAAAAATGCCCCCCCCCCCCCTCCCCGTATCAATCCCTGGTATCAATTATAGGCAGCCCCTTAGGTTACAGTGATTTGTCTGTATTCTTATTTTAATATCCCAATCGAAATATGTTTTTAATATTATGATATAACTCACATGTTTCTCAACTAATAGAGAGCAGCAGTTATTATCCTTTCTCTTACAAAGTAAATTCTTGATCACCACTGATTTGTTAAAAATAAGAAATTATTCACCTTTCTCCCTATCGACATATTTTCGGAAAGGGAAAAAAAAACATCACTATTTGTTTGCGTTTAACTGAACTTACACTCGCCTTGCATCCTAACCTTCTGTTCACAGTGCACCGTTACATCAAGAGCTAATGTTTTTCTTTCCTTCGGGCATGAGGCCAACTCTTTGATATCGTCTGCAAGATTTTACTTGCTCCGGCATCATGACCTTCCAGGAATCGATGTTTCGAACGATTGATTTTTCCTTATTTTATCGTTTCCTGGTTTACGTTTATAAATGATGTGTTTTCAATGGAAGCACCTGCCGAAAAAAAAAAAAAACTGCTTAAATGCGAGCCCTTGAAGAGTAGGTATATTAAGAAGTCCATTTTTATTGATTGAGCTTTTTTCTGAATTGCTAAAAAGTAAGTTTTTTTATTACAGGGACTACTTGATCGTATTTTGTTTAGAAAACAAGCTTTCTTCATTCAATTTTCATTTCAAAGCTTTGGTCTCATTCGATAGGTTTAGAATTTCCTGTTCGAGAGTTTTCATGTAATTATAGTTACATTACTTTATTTTTGTTTTACTAGGGCATGTTTTCTTTTGATTGCCCTTGTGTACTACATGAGTTTTAAAAATTAATTCTTAAAAGAATGAATAAAATTTCCCTCAATATAAGAAAGAGCTTTTCACATTCTACACACATGCGAACACCGAAAACTGCTGAGTCGAGCTCTGAAAAATTTAATTAATTCAAGTTGATATGTAATGGTTATTAATAAATTTAAAGTAACATTTTCAGTGACAACGCAGTTTTCTCGTTCACGGAAAGTTGAGAACCCCATTCTCAGTTTAACAACAATCTTCATTACGTCATTCCACAGGCGTGTCTTGCGACTGTGCCAAAGTTTCGCGCAGACGATTTTGAATTCAAACCAAACATAATAGTAAAGCTGAGGAAACACAGCCCATGTCTTAGAAGCGTGTTCTCTTCTCGTAGTTTCAGTAAATGTATTCATTATATTTACTTTTGCTTAAAACGTAATGCTCGTTCTTTTGAGCTTTATCTTCTAATACAAAAGTTAAAGAGTGTAAAGTCTCATTTCTAAATAACTGTCAAATAGTGTGTTGACGTAATGTTCAGAAATGTAAGTCCATAATAGCGTACTTGAGCTAATGATTACTGCCAAGCGTTACATGAAAATTAAGAATAGTTGATGCGTATTTGTTTTCAATATTTGATGCATATCTCCCTTTTCTTGTTTTATTATTCGGTCGAAAATAATTTGGTAATTTAGTAGTGAAGAGAACTAGTGTTAGTCCCATCTTGAATAGTCCCATAGTAATACAGAGTCCCTCTACCCCCTCTTCTTTTAAAGAAAGCTTCGGGGAAATATTAACGGTAATTATTTAGCTGTCAGTGTAACTATAAAATAAAACGTAATATATTTCTAGTCAAAATTTAATTTCCGAAACAGATAGTTACTTAATTTTGAATTGCTTCTCTTTTTTTTTTTTGTTCTACATTCGGGATGTACCATTTGTTTTCCATTTTTGATGGTGAGTTTTGATTGCATCTACTTTTTGTGCACGCTTGCAACCGATTGTTTTAGTCTCACCAGTGAGAAATTCTAGTTGAAAATAATTGTTGGAATGAAACACATTTGCCTTTTCAGAGAACGGGGTATTGAAATTCTTCGTGTTTGTTGGTTGTTCTCGTGTCTATCATTTCACCTATTACTACACATGTTTTGATGAATTGTAAACCGTATATTTGTAATGATTCTCGTGATGGACATTCATAACAGGAGCTGCTAGGACGTTATTTAGTAGGGTCTGGTTGATGGATACTTCGGTCTTCGAGAAAATATTTTATTGTGTACTAGTTCTTATATTTTTTTAAAGTCGTCACTTTTTATGAACTTTTAAGTAGTCACTGCTCAGTGGCGCTTGCTAATCTTACCCTTTAAGAGATAGCGTATGAAACTGCAGCTGCATATATAAAAGCGGTGCACGGCTAAAGAACTTAATTTTACTCATTTTTGTCGAATTTTGTAGCTTTGTATTTTAACGCAGCTCCGTTTTTCATTGTTCTTTCTTCCATTCTTCCGAAAGCAATCGACAACGCGGAAGGCCCCGATTATCTCCGTTTTTTTTTCCTATTTTCTATGAGGCAATAACTGTCTTGTCCTTTGAACTCTCTTTTTGTTTCCCGTACACCACATTTGTTGTCTTATGGTTGTAATACCTAATGTCAATGCTTTCTGCTTTATGCAAAGTTAAGGTTTTAATAAAGGAATTAAATTTTCGTAATATAGAAGTTTTCTTTTATAAGATCCCCGCTCACTTTTGTGTAAATTCTAGGGGTATACTGATAAGCAAATGCTCCAATTACACATTGATCGGCCCATTTGCATTCTTAATTCGCGGATTAATCAGCTTAGCGATTATTTATCATTGTTTTTCGCATTTTAATTATTCATAAACGAATGAGGGTTATGTTTTAATATTTTATTAAAATTTACGTAATATTTTGAGTTACTCGCTTTGATTTAACTCTGTACACTTCCATATTACATGTTATAGTAATGTTTGTGGTTAGTAAATTTAATTTCCTTATTGAACGTATGTTCGATATTTCAAACGTAAATATGTTTGGAACTTAAGTAATGTTTGAAGAAAATAATTTAATTTAAGCTTTTTCTTTGGGATCGGAATGAAATTAGAAGAATCCTTACCTGGTCCGGTAATTTTATTTTGTGTACATCATTTTTTGTGTATTACCTTTTTTATGGCCTTTTTCTTTTCAGTTAAAACACTGGGTAGAACTTTCTTTAAAGTTTGCGCTTGTTCTACTTACAGTAGTTTCTGTTTCTAAACCAGTGCGATTTTTAGAGTGCTTTATCACGAAGGCGCCTTCCGTGCGCATTGAAATAAAAGTTTCCCAATTCGTGGAAGTGTTAGAATAAAGTTCTTTCCAGGAAATCTCGCCATCCGTGTTTCTTGCATGAATGCAGAAAGGTTGTAAAACGCATGTAAATATATGAAATACGATCCGAGCTGCTGGTGCTTTGTTTGTATTAACTTCCTTTTTGCCATCTGTAACTTTTAGGAATGTATTTTCCGTTGAGTTTTACGCGCTTTTTTTTCTGCAGTTTATATTAGCTTAGCAGACAATATAGTGACTGCGAGCTTCATGGGGCTGCGTTTTATACGGTGTAGCGGAAATTTCGTTGTAGGAGTAGGATATAGTAGAATTAAGCGCTTTTAAACAATCGAAGAGTTATTCGTTTGTATAACTCTTCGATATTTATATAGGAAAACCCAGAAAATGAGACAGCAAGATGTCCCAAGGGACCGGCTCCGAATTATTGGAAGTTCCAGTTATATTATGTATCCACACATCTCTCAGGAGGTTGACACGCTTGGAAAATATTCCATTTTTAGAATAGTAATTAAAAGAAAACGTGGTTGAAGTAAAATTTGCCGCCCTAGACAGCTGCCTAGTCTGCTTATTGGGAAATGAAGCCCTGCTATTTTTTTATTAGCATTTTCTTGAAATAGCTGTTGTCATCATTTTTGTTACCCATCCCTACCCTGGCATATGGGTTTCAGAGACGAATTATTAATTGTTAACAATGTAGGTGAATCTCCTTATCGTAAGCTGATATGGATAGTTCTTTAAAGAGATAGAAACAAAGCAAAACAAAATAAACTTGGCCATTGCGTAAAACTTTTCAGTCAAGCAGTATCGTTTCCTCCCTATTTAATCCATAAATCACAGCTCCTACAGCTTCAAGGTCGGTTCAGAAGAGGAACAACAACATGTGGGTACACCACTTAGTTTTTTACCACCTTGTAGAGTTTATCGCTTCTTTTTAGAAAGTTGCTAATAGGATTAGCTTTATTTGTATCTCTTTTCGTCTGGCTGCCGTTTGGCACGGTTTAATTTTTTTTTTTCATTTTCCTGTTTGTATATGAATATTTTGACAACAAATGCAGCTGGGGAGATGTTGGGTATAGGATGGGCCGAAAAACTCTTTTGTCTTATTTCGATGATGGGTAATGCAGTAAAGGTGCCGTTGGGGGAGCAGGTTGCGCACAAAAATTCAATTTGATTTTCCGCAATTGCGATCAAATTTCTGCCTTAACGTCTCAAAAAATTATTTTTTCTAAAGTTCAACGCAATTCAGACAAATCGAGAAATGGACCAAAAAGTAAAAAAAAATTTCTTTTGCTCCCCATTGCCCATCGTCAAAATAATCACAAGTCAAATAATCAAAATAATAAACATTTGTCCCGACATTGTCAGCATATGAAAATGAGAGAGACCTGATCAATTCAGGCTTTTTGCTCGAGATTTAAGTTCGGAAGAAGTATGCGCTCTGCTTGAGGGCAAATGCAGATTCGACTTCTGATTTTGGAGGGCGTCCTTGTCGGAAGGAGGGAGGATACTTAAGGTTCTATTTTTGTGTTCAGATAGGGGTTTCGGAGGCGAATTGCTCGAAACATTACTCCAAAGTGGAGTTTTAGGATATATTGAGTTCATTAATGTTTGGCGTGTGTGAAGGGGGAGGGGGGGGGGTGAAACTTGTCCTGAATCCGGTCTTGGTTTGACCAGTGTTTGTTCTGAAGTAAAACCAATAAATTCAGTTGCTAAGCTCCCAGCGATTTGTTATTCTCATTTGTTTTTCCTGTTACTTATTCCCACCTTCCAGGGGGCATTGCTTCTTTCCAATTCAAAGTAAAGTTTACGGTCCTGTGGCTTAAGCCATTAAGTTACAGTTAAGTTATTAAGCGTTATTAGCTTACACAATCTCACGTTTTGTCAGATATCCCGTCTTCTCTTTCAAGCTTTTCTCTTATGTTCACAAAGTCACTCGTGCGTGGATTTGTGTGAAAGTATGAAGTTTTCGGATTAATTAAAGGACAGGTTTTTGAGGTTGCCAAAGGTTCTTTGCGGGGTTATGCGTTTGTCAACCTTTTCTGCAACAACCTTGAATATATATATTTTGCAGCATTTAAGTGAAAGTGATACTTTAAGGCGGGGGATCCCTTTTCGGTTTCGCAGTTGTTTTCGTTCCGTGTTACTTCAGCCAGGGACTGCTCAAAAGGAGATCAATGTGACCTTTAAGCCTACACTGCATGATTTTTTTTATATATATATGATTTTTTTTATATTATATATATATATATATATATATATATATATATATATGTGTGTGTGTGTGTTTTAGTGTAATAAGAAAACATTGGAAAACGTTTAAAAAAATTAATTTTGAGGATTGGTGTTTATATTTGCTTTACAGATACCGTATACTTGCTTTTTATACTTGAGTTGCCTTATGCATGGCCATAAGGATAAATAGTCCATGTAGCCAATTAGCAACGCTATGCAGTGTAGGGTTACGATGTGTAATTCGGCAAGTTTTGAAGATGATATAGCCACATCGAGATTCTTATTCCTTCATTATTCCCTGTGTCATGTTTGCATGCTTCATCATTTGATAAAGTTGTTTTAGTAACAGGTCCCTCTTTTACTGTAGTCTCTAGCATCAAGTGTTAAATTTATTTACCTTACTTAATTTAGGAGTCTAGGCATCCAGCGTTTTTTTTTTTTTCTTTTAAGTTTATATTTTGATACATTTTGTTATTATATAATTTTTAGGGCTCGATTAAGTCATAGGGAGGTCCGATGCCAATGTCCTTTGGGAAACCCCTGTAGTAACGGCTTGTAATTTTGTCAATTTGCCAAGCCTGTTTTCTCACGGCTACTAAAAAGCAGGATCACGTCTTGTTCAGCTAGCTATCAATCCCTGGGAATAAGTTCTTTTAGTTTTCCTGAAAACGATGGCATTAAGAGTTAATAAATATGGGGTAAGATTCGAGTTAAAGAACTCTTCAGCACACAAAGAAAGTGTTGCTGGCTTTCCGTACCTGCTGAGCAAACTTCATCATTTCTGCTGCTTTCGAATGTGGTAAAGGTTGGGACTTAGGATGTAGTCCGGAGAAATATTCAGTTCTTTAATCAGCTCTTTAAAAAGCTGATTGTATCATTTAATGTTCAGCTGCTTTGTCCTGAAACGGATGTTGTGACTACTTGTATAGGAAATCGGTACTACTTTTTGCTTCATTCTATATTTTACTTACTGGTTTGTTTCTCTTTCATTTGGGGGGAAGATTTTTTTTGTTTTCTACAATAAGCTTAATTATTATTTTAAGGATTAATTTGCAAAGTATGTCATGTTGTTCTTGTTATCCATAATGTGGAATAGTGTTTCCAGGTGGCGTGTTTTTTTTTCTCCATTGCTGGTGGCCTCATGTTGCTTAGCGCTATAATTTGAATTAATTAACTTTTTCAAATTTAATTTTTCGACTGGTGGTGCGTTTCGTCTCCGCTATTGATGTTGCATGACGTCGGATGTTATTTCTTCATCATATCAATCCACTTCCAAGTCATCAGCACATTCTGTCATGAACCACGAATTGCTTTGTGCTGATATGGTTTTTTTTTGTTTGCGCCCCCCCCCCTTTTGTTAAATTTTAAAGAACGAATATATTGTTCACAATGTCACAATTTGAGTTTAATTTTCATCAAGTCTTTCTGGATAACAACTAATAAAATTAGCATCAGCAGTGATAAGTTCTCAACATGTAAGGAATGCCCCCAAATTTACCGACTCTGTAGGAGACTTATTTACTCCATTGCATCCGTGATCGACCCGTCTTTTTTTTTTTGGGGGGGGGGGGTGATTGCCAGGGGAAAATTTTACGTCCATTTCGTCTTCTCTTTGTCAATCAGATATTTTATGGTCTCTCTTGTGCGAATATTGGAGCATTAAACTTAAGTTTCGGACGAAGTCAAAAGTTACGCAAGCATTGTGAAAGGAGAAAAAAAGAAGAAAGATGTCTAGTTCGAAACAGCTGTTTCTCAGCGGCAGCTGAAATTCTATCACCTGGCGAATTCCTGAACAAAGAATTGCTGTTTATTCATGTACTCTACCCCCCCCCCCCGGAGGACTTGGATCCGTCCGAGTGATGGGGGGCCAGTGATGGGTTCCCGGTTTTTTTTTTAGGTGCAGCTCGCGCACCCTTTTTCAGCCTTTTCCGATATAGTTCCCGTTCTTTTTTTTTTAATTTGCTCTCATTTACTGATCTTTTTTTTCCTTTAATTCTTTTTTTACTTTTTTATACTTATTTTTCTATGGCCGTAATTTTAAATGGCCTTTATAATATATAATAATAAATAAATATTTTTTTTTAATTCCTTTTTATCAGTTAAATAGTTATGACAATTCTTACAATCGTTGCTTTTTTTTCTGAATTTTAGTTTCTTTATTAGACCTTTTTATATTTTACTTTTTCAAATATTTACATATTTTTTAGCATTTAAATTGAGGCGTGCGTGGTTTCTAGGAGTGATTTCTTCTCTTCCGTTGCTAATTTTTCTTATCCCGCATGGTATTTCAATCCTTGGTATTAACAATCCTTGGTCCGGTTGAAATTTCTTACTTATCTCATCCGGTGTTTTGTCCTGTGTTTTCAGGAAGATGGGAAGAGGGGTACAGATACGTGTAGACGAAACAACTGGTTATTTTTGCTCTTCCCTTTGACAGAAAGATAAAGATGGGTTTATTTATACATTTACAAATATCTTGACCAAGGTTAAGTTGTTGACATTAGCTAATACCAAAAATGAAGGAGCATTATCATTTTTTATGTGAAATTTGCGAGTTTGTTATATAATTGAATCGATTATATCGAAAAGGTAACAGCTCGGTTTTTTTTCAAAATCAATTTTTTAATGGCATTCTGTTATTAACGTATAAACACGTTATTCTTGTGAAAATGGAACATTTCTACAGTTCTATCATTGCAATAATTAGCCCTTTTAAGCTTCTTCGTTTTTTATAAATTAGTTTTTTTGCTCCCCTGAAAAATTTTAAATTTTAGAGATATTCCCTTTTCGAAATAATCGATTCAATTTCAGTTAGGGTCTCCTGAAGAAGTATCGCGATGTGTATTTCCAAGTACCATTCTGTTTAAATTTGAAAGCCTCCCAGTGCTTCAAATCAGGGGTGCCCCCCCCAAGCTCAATGGCGCAAAATTTTTCAAAACCATATTGTGATTTTTATCCCTTTTTTTTATTTTATTTATTTATCATTTATTTTTTTGAACATTATCTATTTATATTTTTAAATATTTTTATTATTTTCTTAAAATTAGAACTAGTATTATTTATTTTTTATTAATTTTTTTAAAGTACTACTAAAAATAAATAAATAAATAATAATAAAGAAATAACATAGTAAAAAATCAGGAAATAATTTAATTAAAAAATAAATTCATAACTAATTTCAATAAATAAATAAATTAGTTTAAAAAAATCCCCCCCAAAAATTTTGATTAATCCCCCCTGTGGGCACCCCTGCTTCAAATGAGCTCTTTGATTCCCATAAAGTTTTTTATTCCCTTTGTTGTGCATCAACGTAGTTGTAGTAATATAGTAGGTGTATTTGTAATTTTTCAATGGATTAAAAAAAAAACAACCTAATGAGTGGTATTATCTGCGAAAGATAAATTTATGCATTCATTCGAATCGTTTTTATCGAGAGAAGATTGAATTTCTTATCTTAAGTTGATTAAAGAAAGGGGGTGGGGAACGTAGACTATCATTTTGTTATTCGATGAATTTTTGTGTATTGTCTTAATGGAATGGAACGCTGCAAGCATGCTTGTAAAAATTTTAACACAGCACACAAGAGCTAAAACAATAAGATAAGATTTATTATGCATCTAGGTTGCCCTGGGTTCCCCGACTTTCCCTTTTAAATTAGTAAACGTATTGCTGAACATGAATATGGGTGAAAATGTGTTAAGCGTAATTTTATAGTTTTCTCAATTTATTTACTGGGTGAGGAAATGCACACTTTATTTACGGATGCAGAGAGACAGCTGCTTTCCCTATAAATCTCGTTCAGTTAACTGCGACATTTAAGAGAAATGATTGCTTGTATGTAAGCGCGAGAAAAAGTTTAAAAATATCTGAATGCGGCGTAGACAAACAGCTGCCACAATATTGTCTTTATATTATATTCAGTGTCAGTAATTTACCAAATATGGAATTACGTATTTTAAACTTTCTTAGTCTTGTTTTAAACGACGAATTTTCCGTGGACGTGGTTGCGTCTGATTCTGTTTCTTTGTTGTGCCAAACGTCCCGGATTTTTAGGGACTATCCTGTGTTTTGAGATAGTCCCGCGCAGTACTGTACATAGAGTAAAGGGCGCCACCTGCAATGTTTGTAAGTGCACCCCCCACCCCTTATTGAACTATAAAATATGTTTTCCGCGTGTTACTCACGGTGCTATTTTTTTGAATCGTGCGCCATCAATACGCCATTATGCGTCGATACAATTATAATTTAAATTGATGAGACAGCTTAAGGGTACATCAAAAGTAGAATGGATTGTTGTAGCAGTGAAACCTAGTAGCAAATACTATGATTTTTTTAAATTAGGATTGGTGTCAACATTAGAGTATTATGTTATAACGTTGGAAAAGCTGTACAGACTTTATTCCAGAAGATTTTGTTTTTGGTTAACTTCTTTCGGCATACGTAGTAAGATTCAATTCTATGTCTGGTATATTGCAAAGTTAAAATATTTGTTAATTACTTATTAAAATAATTTTATGCCGTTGAAATTTACGTGTGACATTATGAAGAAGTACATACTGGCATTATTCATCTGTAGACACGACCGTCATATTTTCGATGTTTACTATCAACACTTTATCGTTCTTCAGAAAAATAACTGTGCTCACTGAATAGTTATTTCTTCACATATTTATGAGGAAACGGTAGACCTTTAAATTCAGTTCCGTTTCACCGTAGTTTCTTTTCCGAACAACAAACAAATCGCGAAAGGTTCGAGGTTCAGGAATGCAGGGGTGCAGAAAATGTTTTCCCATCCAACATTTCCCCCAATCCGTATGAAAATTTCCCCAAAATTTAATGATATAAATAAGCTTAGATAAAAATTGATTTCGCATCACTGCAGATGTACCACAGTAAAATATATTTCAATTAATTACAATTTGTTTCTCCATAAGCTAAGTTATATACATAATACTTATCAATAGAAGCACATTAACAAAAAAATGTATTTATATATTATTTATGGGAAAGCGGAAAATGATTTACGACTCCTTTTAAAAGGAAGAAGTAATTATAATTTGGAAAAGAAGTTTCCCGATTCACTTTTTATTTTTCGTAAAAAATTTCCCCAAAAGACCAAAATTTCCCCCGATATAGGATCGCGCGATCGGACAGATTCTGCACCCCTGCAGGAATGTAGTTCGCATTAAGTTTCGTTTTAAGCGTGTTCGTATTGACGAGGTACAACTGTACTAAAGTCAAGGTTGTAAGAAATCCGTCCTCCCCCTTTCCAGCTAATACCTTATTTACATTTCCTTAATTTGTCAAACCTAGTACGTCAGCAAAAGAGTCTGCGACCGAAAATCATTAAATTTTGAAAAATTTCGTGAAACGTTTGTTTTATGACTGCAATATAGCTTTTAACTAAGTTGGCACGTAATTTTTCCAATGTAAAGTTTCAATTCCTTTGTGCGAGTTTTTCTCTACAATGTCGCGTGGCGTGGGATGAGCAGAGATATAGCGTGTTCGCTAATTTCGTCTGTTCCAAAAGCGGACCTTTTTTTTTCTTTTGCGGAGAGACCGCGCCTATGCGGCGGAAAGAACGAAAAGCCGGATATTCCTAAGTGACGAGAGGATGTTCCACATCTTAGTTCATTCGATCGCGTGCTGCGGTCTCGGTCGTCTGACGAGAGAGTTCGTATAAGTGAAATTTTGACTGCCGATTGTGTTGTGGTTATAATGCCGTTATAATCTTGCAGCTATTTAATGACGCATAGGTTGTCTTCTTGTCAGTGGAGAGCATTGGATAGTTGACATTCTCTCTGCCTTGAGCCATTGGCAGGAGGTCGGCATTGGCCGCAATTAATTTCGTTATTCGCAATTTCTTGATTTGGAGGGCCTTTCAGGGGTGCCCACCCCCTCCCCCAAGCTCAATGGCGCAAATCTCTCCCCCCCCCCCATTTTTCACAATTTTATTTATTTGTTAAAAAATTGTATTTTATTTATTTTTTTAGGGCTCGGCTTGCGCCAAATTCCCCCCTGTATGTGTGCACCCCTGGGCTCTTCTCCCTCTTCTGGCTTTGAAATAGTAATGTTATTTCAAAAAAGTGAAAGTTGGGCTCGCTTGTTGTTTTCAGACAGTTTGCTTTGGGTATACACTCGTTGCCCCCGCCCCCTATAAGAACTCAAATTGTTTTTGGTGGTCACTGCAGTTATTTGGACCTCTTGTGAGAAGAAAATTGAAGGGCAAGTGGTTAAAGGTGATATGTGCATCAGTATCATGTCTCCTTAGTCACGGAAATGGTTAGTAACGAAGAGTATGACCCCGTTCTACCCGTTGAGAAAAATCTATTAAAAGAAATAATTTTTGTTTTGAAAGCTTTTTCTAGAAATGGTAAAGATTGTCCCATGTTGCCTTTATCCACTTGCCCCTTCGATTCTGCTTTAGTGGTTTCGGTTGTTCCTTCCACACCATTTTTTTTTTTACTTTCTCGGAGACATGTTCTTGTATTTCATTAAAATTTGCACCAGGTACAAATCGATGGCTTGGATATTTGTTAGGAGTGTGTTACTCATTTGTGCTACTGCAAGATTTTAATTGTTTTTCTGCAAGTGGTTACGAGGGGTTCATTTCTGGAACATCAAAATTACCTTAAATCAAATGCTAACAGCCATCTGGCCCTTTGCGTATATATTTTTTTACAGTAGCCTTTGTCTCACATTTAACGCGTGCCTCCACGAAGTCTCATCCGAGGCCTGTTTAGCATAACGGCACATGTAATTACAGAATTCTCTACCAAGGCCGGAATGGGTCGGCAATGACCGATGACCGCGCGTTTGAGGAAAGGGGCCGCTTAGTAAGTGCGGCATTAGAATAGCTCGTAGAATGTTGGAGATCGGGGCGGTCATGTTTTCACTTTCATGCCGTTCTTTCAATCTTAAATGCAATCGGTTTTTTTGATATGGCAGTCGCAACACCCGTCGAAAATTGTATGGGACGTTTTCTTATGGGCAACAATGCATGGCAGACAAATGCAATGCCCTGCGATTTGTATTTTCGTTTTCTTTCTTTCGCTGGGTGTTGAGGTTGAGTGCAATAGTACGTTTTATGGACGGGGGGGGGGGGGGGGTAGAATGTATGAAAGGGAGGCTGTTAGAAAATAATGCAGATTTAGTAAAAGCTGGTTTCGAACCAGATCCCAGCTCCCATTTCCCAACAACTGCACTGTTTCTAATAAGAAAACAACGCGAGTTTTGTGATTTAGAAAGAAAAAAACTTCAAAGTAATGAAATAGATAAATAAAAGCACATAAAACAACGTTGAAAAGCTCAAATGCACAAAAATACTGCAGACACGTGTTTCAGCGTTGCAAGGTACGCTTTTTTGAATCCAAAAATGGGAACATATGGATGCAAAGCTCGCATTTTTGCACTGAAAAAGGCGTACCTTGAAACGCCGAAACACGTGTCTGCGGTATTCCTGCGCATTTGAGCTTTTCAACGTTCTTTTATATGCTTTTATTCAAAATAATAGTTAGCTGCTGTCTAATTTTCTTAGGTGAAACCTTCCGCCTATTTACGCATGTGTCAGGTCTTCTCTGATCTTAACAAAATACGGGTGATAGGTAAGATAGCAATAAGGCGAAGAGTAATAAGAAGCATTTTGAGCCGAATAAAACAACGTTAGAACGATGCTAATTTCAAGCACATAGTTTAGTTGTATGTGTCAAAAGGACGGCAAGTGCAAGTTTTAAATTGAAAACTTCGGAAAGTTCCCACTCTCGCGCGGTTTTCAAGGACGATAGTATATATTGTGACTTTCCTAGTTGGCTATGCAACTGCGCTAGTGCATATTGTATAGCGATTTAAAGATTTATACTTTTTGACATCTATAGATAAAATAACATTTTTTTGTTTGTTTTTGTTATCCTTTTATCCAATGCGGGTGAACTTGGGTTGTTCGATGTGGGTTGCTCCATGCATAATGGAAACGCTTTGTTGTTTTTTCTCTTTGTTTCTAACTTTGTTTCTAATTTGATATTCTCTTTGTTAAATAGTCGTAGGTTTTATTGATGTCTTCATATTTTATATTGGTTTTTTAACGGGAATTTAAATGCATAATTTGTTTTAGGGCTTTGATTCTTTTTCTTTCTTTTCCTATTTCAAATCGCATGGTTCCGTTTAAGTAAAAGCTGAAAAAAACTTTGACTCAGTTTTTTGGTTTTCCACTAATGATTTCACGATTGAAGGGAGCATGGGTTCCTGTTAGTTGTGACAAGGAGACTGTTACTTGTGTAATAAAAGATTTTTTTTTCTTTTGACATTTCCTAGAATCTTTCTCAAACCCATTCAGTGCCTTAATTACATTCCTATTCACATTTTTTAACCACATATGCAAATATGTCCATGCAATTTTGGTAAAACTAGTTTTTGGAAGGAAAGATTAGATCTATAGATTCCAAAAAATAAATTAAATATACTCCCTTCTGTGAGTTTACGAATTTTGCACGCGTTAGAATTTAATGTTGCACACTTTCAGAATTAATTTCGAAACAAAGAAGATACATTTAATTGACGAAGTTATGCATACTAAAATGTTTTGTTCTTTGCGAGAGTTTGAGAAGCATTTTCCTTCTCAACATGACGTCATGGAGGCTGGGAGATATGGGTCACGGGCATCAAATAAGTTTTTATTTTGCAGACGGTAGTTGGTCAGTAGGACAAAGGGACTGTCTTTGCCTTTTGGAATCTGTGATTAAGTAATCGGCGCCCGTTGGAAAAATTCTTTTGAGCCGTGAACTTGATTGGCATAAATTACAGTGTCTTTTGAAATGTGTATTTTTCGCTCAAAAGCTTGGTCAAGTTGAAGTTGAGTTTCCGTTAGAATTGCCAAAAATAGGTCTTCATACGAGTGGGCTGTTGTGATCGGAGTTGTTTTATTTTCATTAAACTCTTTGCTTTTTTGAAAGCATCTTAAATAACTTTTTGACTGAATAGTTATATGCAATACCTATTTAACGATCGTGTCACGTTTATTTTAGAGCTGTAAAGAAGTTTATTACATGTAATAACGTGTATTTTTTATTCATGACGCATTTTTTTTTGCTTGGATCTGAATAACGTGACCTTCAAAAAATCTCCGTTCGTTAGAACTCAGAAGTTTCTTTATGTGAGATTTATGCTATATAATTAATGGACCTCGCTTTTTATTGCTCGGACATGACAGTTTCGGTATTTTCATGGAAATCCGCTTTTAACAGGCATAAATAGATATTCAGCCTGTATTTGAGATTAATGTCACTCCATTGTGAAATCGTAATCTGTCATGTACTGTTAAATTTACTGTGGAAAAAAGTGGCTAGTTTTTTTAGTCCATTGCATAATTTTAATAGTTTAGTTATGTGAATTTCAAATGCATTTATAAACATCTCGTTTTGTGTGTACATGTTTTACTTCGATAGTTTTTCATTTGGATTGAGTTTAGCAGTTCGAGTAAATTAACGAAGTAAATAAAATAAAGAAATATTTAATATATTAGACTAGCAGTCGTAATTTCTGTACGTTAATGCACTATATGCATACGCATTTTTGTCAAGTGAAACGTCAAGTTTTTGTAGATTCATTTATTTTTTTAATCATACTTTCTGCGGCTGCTTTGTAGATATGATTACCTGCTGGAAAACGCATTTCAAATTGTTGTAGTACTTGAATGCTTCCCAGGTTTAACAAAAAATAGAAATAAACAAATAAAAACCACCCACAAAAACTAAGAATAAAATTCGAATGCGCCTTAATATTGTTGGGTAAAAATATGAGATAGGTGCGTCTAAGTTGAGTAACCTTCAGCAGACGGTTTGTTTAAAAACAAACGCACGATTCTTTCCCTCAAAATAGCGCACTGAGAAGATGTTTCTCCACGCGTTCGCTGACTTTTTTCTCCCACTCACTTTTTCTCTTCTCTCTCTCTCTCTTTCTACAACCGCGTTCGTCTTTTCTCCATGTATTTATTTTTTATTAACGGAATGCGATTTGGGTTAGTGTGATTTGGTTTAATTTGTTTGTGCAGCATACGATGGTTTGTTTTTCTGTTATTGTTTAATGGTTAATGGAAAAACTACATTTGTCAAATAACTGTCAGATGGCGAGAAATAATAGGTCAGTAGTGTGCTTCATGGGTGTTTTCATGCGACAAAGGAATACTGTTTATTTACCTTTATTTTCCCATTTTCCATTGACTGACTTTTTATAACACTTATTTTGTTCGAACAAATTTGAAAACGCCATAGTGTTTTCCAAACTAAAATATCAGATACTTTCAATCAACACAAATTATTTTTTAAAATAAAAATTGCATGGCTCCAGTTACTTTTGCTTATTTTTTTTATGTAACTATAGTAATATAAACTTAAAATTAATGTTTCTTTTACTATTAATCTGAACTGTATACATTTCATATTGAAAAAACTATTTTAAAAATAACTATGAATGACATTTACAATCACTTGTGGAATATGAAAATGTAGTGTTTTAAGATCGTTATTTTGATGACTTTTAAGTTTTAATCAGTTTCAATATGAGCTGCTTTAGCATTGAATGCATTATTCGTTTTAAAGTACTAAAACAATGCATTAATCAGTACACTTATTACTAGACATTTTGTGTTTTTTCTTGTCCAACTTTTAATAGTTAGTCTAGCATTCTTTATTTATTAAAAAAAAATAGTTACTTATATATATCTATATTTCTATAACATTACGTTTAAGAACTTAAAGAACTCATAGTAATGTCTTTTAACGAAATATATGTAAATTGACTACAATACATTGTTTTTTTTTTGCTATTTTTAATGACTATAAATTTTAATAATAAATTAATACTATTAATAAGAATAATAAGTCTAATTTAAGATCGCAGCTCCAAAAAAAGTCAGGTATAATAGAGAATTTTTTTTCAACTTTGTAGGTATGAAAATATTGTGCAATTAGGTTTTTTAGCTATTAATCTGTTTAACAACATTGATTTATTCTTCTTTAGTTGTATTTTAATTTTAAGCTGTCGATATTAATTTTAAAGTGCAAATTTTACATAATCATTATCTCATTTGATGTGCCGGCATTAAATGTTTACAACGTTCAGCGTTTAAGGGGAGAAAGGAGGAGCAACTTATCTTTGTAATTCAACAGGTAGAGAAGTTCAACGGAGCAAAGAACGTTCTTTTCCTTCTATTGCAGATAAGATGGAGGTTTAGATTTTTTTTTCTTTTGTCGTTTCTCAAAAACGAGATTTATTGGAAGGTCATAAAGTATCAACACAACTTTATAGCGATGAAGCACTGATTAGTGCCTGAAGGTGACTTTGTGAGGTTTATTAAATTCTCTAGCGCATTAAGGGAGAAAAGAAGAGATGATGGGTTAGTGTGGTTTTCTTGTTGAAATTTAATTGTATGTTGCGCAATAGCTGCTTTCTGACCATTTATGAATGTACACAAATATATTTATGTATATGTAGAGACGTAACTATATATTTATTTTTTGTTTTAATAATTATGGGAGATTGTAAAAAAAAAAAAAATCATACTCTTCATACACAGAATAGGGAATAGTAATCGACATTTAGTTGTGTCAGCATAAAAGCGCCATTTTTCAGCCTGAAAAAGTTCCATTGTCTGTGGCAGGTTTAATTCTATTAGCAGAAAAAAAAACTTAATGCATGTGATTTATTAAAAAGAAGAAAGAGTTAAAATCGATTGAATTGCGAAATTTATTCGTGTTCAAAAGTAATGGGGGTAAAAGTAAGGGGGGGGGGGGGGCAAAGTCATAGCGGTGTATTTGCATGGATGTCGAAGAAAAATAATGAAAGCATTTTTTTTACATTAATAACTCAAAGTATTTAGACGATAGTATTTTAAATAAATAATCAAAAATGTAAAATTTTCATTTCAGCGCTTGATCAGGGTTGTAAATCGAACCGTTTAAATTGTATCCAATTTCCATGACTAAAGTTCATAAAAGTATAATTTTATGACTCATTAAAATTATTTTTTCACATGTGTAATTAATATCGTTATTGAAAAGTGTGGCAAGAACCATTTCATGGAAAAACGTGACAGTAGGACTTGGATTTATTCCTTTTCCGTTATAATTGCTTCTTTCGGATTAAAAAAATATAAGGGAGAAATAAGGATTTGAAAAAATAAACATATTTAGTTTATTTTTAATTATCAACTTTATTTTTCGTTAATTTTATTTTAATTTAATATCATTTTTTTTTAATTATCAAAATTGTTATTTAAAGTAAGTAGAATTAGTAGTTAAGTAGTAATTTAAAGAACTAGAAAGAATAAAAGATCATTTATAATTAAGTTTTTCATTTTATTTCCGTTACAATGTTGCATGGGTACTTGGCTATTCTTTCATCAAATTTTGTCGATTTTTTGTTTCATCCACTTTTGTTGGAGTTGTTCTGCATCGACTCACATTTCCAATCCCCTTTCTCCGTCGCCGCCACAATTTCAACGTTGAAAAGCCAAACCGCCGCTTCTCAACATGTGATCCAGTTGGCGACGTGTCGACATTTCTGACCGCTTCCACCCCAATAATATAAAAATTTCTCTCTCATTGACCGCATTCGCAGACGACACTGCTTAACCCACACCTCACACTTCTCTCTGGGGTTATTGAACGCGAGCCGGTTCACCGGTTCTTTATTAGAAGGACGATTCCGAACGGTCTGACCTTGCTCGGTCTCCGTTCGATTCCCGGGATCCTCCCTCGCCTCTTTCTTCTCTTCTCTTGGGCAATTCCAGATAAGTTCGCTTTCTGTTTCGTATTAGGACACACGGCATTCGGTCTCTTGGAACTGGCTGCGCCTGTTTTTCTCGCAGGGTGGAAAGTTGAATGGGCTGAGGCTCATTGTTTCGAAATATCAGAAGTATTTCTTGCTGGCTAGGGGCTACTTTCATGGTCGAAGCAATATTATTTATTTTTTTTCAATGAATGCAAAAATGAATACACTATCGCTGGGGTGCCCATCCCCTCCCCAAGCTCAACGGCGCAAATTCTCCTCCAAAATGTTTCCCAACATTCTTGTACTTTTTATTTTTATTTTTTACTGCTTTTTTATTTTATTTATTATTTTACAAATATTTATTTTTTTAAATTATAACTTTCTTGTTACTTTTTTCAAGTACTAATTATGTGCAGAATAGAATCGCTTTTTTCCTTTCTAGACATTCCAAGCACACACACACACACACACACACACACACGAATAAAATAATCATTAAGAAATAAAAGAAACAATTAAATTAAAACAAAAACGAAGAACATAAATTAATGAAGAAGTTAAATTTAAAAAACACAGTGAAAAATTTAAATTAGAAAAATATATTAATAAATAATTGAAATAAATTAGTTTAAAATAATTCCGCCAAAAATTTTTGATAATCGCTATTATCTCCCACCTCCCCCTGTTGGAACTCCTGCACTCCTGCGGCAACAGGTCTTTTTTTTTTTTCGGAACTTTTCATGCAAACCCATTTTTTTTTTAGCTTAGTGCTTTAAAGTTTTGCCCATTGTTTTCATCAAAAAAGAAGAGTTTTGCATACAGTGACTACTAGTTAAAAACATAGTGACTAATTTGAAGGTGTCCACTCATAAAAAAATGAAATTTTTTGAAAAAAAAATGAAAATTTTTTTCATTTTTGAAATGAAATGAGTTTCATTTCAAAAATGAAATTTTTGAAATGAAACTCTCCTTAGATTAAGTAAGGAGAGAGAAATTCAATAGATAAAAATGATAAAACGAGAAAAAACCCGAGGGACAAAATCAAGGTATCGAAGAAAGGTTATATTGACTAAGAAGTATTCAGAACAAACGAAATTAAAAATTTTCAAGGAGATTTCTTGGGACAAGGCTGAAAAATGATTTAATACAAGGATTTTTTTCAAACAATCATTTGATTTAAGTCGTGGTTCATATATTTGATTTAATTTAGCAAAGATTTTTTTTTTTTTTTTAATGTTGAACAAATTTAATTTTTCCGGAAATCTTACTCTTGATACGAAAGAATCTATTTGAATGGAAGAGGTTTAATACAACGTATCTCATTCACAAAAAAAAAATCTGTTTAAGTATGACTATCACAAAGCCAGGGGGGGGGGGGAGCTTAATTTGAGAATTTCTCGTTCTTGAGGGGTGGGGAATGGTCCTCATATTAAAAAAGGCGGATTCACCATCGCCTTTAGAGGGTGGGGCGGAGCCACCTGGCAGAGATGTTTTAGTCTTTAGAACATGGCGTTTCATATTTGATATTTTTACATATTTGGGTTTGTTCATTTTTATGAAGAGGAAAAAAATATTTAGAATAATAACGTATAAGAAGATACGGTATGATCTTAACATATCTTCACATTTTTCTATCCACTACAAAATCTATTGATTAAAGAAAAGCTAACTCATCAGAAGCTAATGCTAAGCTAGTTTCTCTCGTGTCGCTCACATGTCGTAATCCGCAACATTATTCTTCGATGAACGATTTACTTTTAATCCTGAAACACATAGATGAAATGCTTCAGCAATTTATGTAAAAAAAACGTTCTTTTTAATCGGTCTGTCGTTATAGAAGTGTCGTCCAGTAAATTTTTTGTTGCAAATGAATCATCTGTGAATGAAGGATCAGGTTTGTTGCAAAGTTCGTTGAAAATTCTTAAAAAGCAATACTTGTGTGTCTGCTGTGCGTGATTAATTATGTAGCAGCTGTTTATGATTTCTTTCATTTTTTAGAATTTGTTCGTCGGCGGCGCTTCGTGCGATTGGATGGCTCGGAAGTTCCGAAACAGCCCAGCCCAAGCGAAGAGCAATTGCGAGACAAAGGTAAGGATCTTCGCTATATTTTTGTTTAACCCTTTCATGGGCCTTGGTCAGCTACTTCTCATTTACCTAATCTTAAAAAATAAATCTGTTGGAAGGGTGAAACCAATTGTAATATATTGGCCTTGCTATTATAACAGTGGAGAGACTAATATCCGACGCATGGGTGCGAAATGTAATATCCTCTTTGGCATTGCAACATGATTGTTACCTTTTTGTGGGTTTGTGGAAAATAATCATTTTTTAAATGACTGGGGGGAATGGATTCCTTGAAAAGTATTCTTTCCTGCCTGAAAATTTAAGTGTAACCATAAAATTCGACAAAATAAAATTCCATAAATGCTAGACTTTAACTGTTAATAAAAAATTTAAAAGTATATAAATTAATTTAAAAAAAAGAAAAAAACCCACGAGATTCAAAAGAGAAATGGCCCATGACAAGGTTAAGCGTATTTTTCACAGGAGGAACGAGTTTTGGATGCGTGGCATGTTCTCCCCTCCCTTGCAATGGCTCCCTCACAAATTGTCGAAGGAAGGTGAGAGGGTAGGGGAGGCTAGATTTCCAACCCACTGAATATGAAGATTTAATTTATGAATCCTTTTTCACTCAGTTTTGAATATCGAAAGTGAGAATGTTTTTCCTTTTCGATGTTTTGCCGGATACATATTTCAAATATACTGCAAACTCTCATCCATGAGGACCCTATAACACCGGGTTTCACTTAATCCGGACAACTATTTACAGATACATACTGTATATATAAAAGGATAACTAGGACAATAATGTATTTTTGTAGACTTCAGTTTAATACTTCAATTCTCTTGAATTCAAAACGCAATTTTAACAGTGTTCGGTTACCTAAATTGGTTCGCATTGGTTATTCGTTCAATTTATAGCTTACTTTGTTTGGTCCACACTTTAATTGATTCGGTCGTCCAATATTCCCTATTGATCTAAATTAACGAAGTTCTACTCTAGTTTTAAAATTGGGATCAAAGTAATTTTCCTTTTAACACCGTTTTCACATGTTTTAGCTCGCAACAGAAGTGTTGAGTTTAGTTTTGCTCTTCCTTTTCGTATGTGGGCTTTGTTGCTATTAATTAGAAATTGAAGGAAGACCTTTATCCCTGAAATCTTGCTTAAGGTTCTGATACGTTTTATCCTGCAAATTGCAATTTGCGATGAATCGTTGAAAAACTTTACTGTACTCTGTTGATATTGATTTAGTTTCAATCTTCGGTAAATTGTTTTTTTTTTTTTAAACATTACTACTGAAATTTAAGTGGTTTCCTTTTTGAGCAGGAATGCGGTGAATTTTTCGTTTCTTTGTTTCTTTTATTTATTTATTATTATTATTATTATTATTTTTTTGCATTGCTTAATTTTACTTTCAACTATTTAAAAAAATTATTACTTATCTTTCTGTTTGCTAAAGATTTTTTCTTTTATCGGGAAGATGTGCAAAAGTTTAATTGAGCAACTTTCTGTGAACTTTTTATTTTTGTCTGTTTTGCCTTTTTTATACGTAGCGATTACCAATTATCTATATTTATCGGCTTAGATAATTGCATAGGCGAATTGCTTATCATAAACATAGGCGAAATATCATACTGCTTTATACTGAGTAGTTACTTGAAAATAAATATAATATAAAAAATGGAGGAGATTGTGAATATGCTAGTGATATGAGTGAATGATGAACGTATGTATTTTAATGAGGATGAGTAATTAATGAGTGTTGAATGCTAATAAGATCAGTGAAAAATGAATACTAATGAGTTTGAAGGATCCGGTTTAGCGATAGAAATGTTTGGGAACTGCCAGTTTTTGCTTTTGGTATTTTTATAACTTGCCCTCCTTCACTATATGTTTTCTGAAAATTACTCATGAAAAAACTTCCAGTAAATCGAAATCAGTCAAAGGATACAGTGCATTTGGTTTTTTCACTGCATTTTTTTTTCTTTGTCCTTCAATTTGATTGTATTCTTGTGCGCTTGTGCGCCTAACCGTATGTGGAAATGATGCGACACGTTTGTGTATCAAATTCCCGAAAAAAACTTAATTTTCTCCCTGATTCAACCCATTTTAAAACGAAGTGATCCGTTTTCGTCTCAAGGTTACGCGCCATCTCTCCGAGGTCATGTTTAACCCTTTAAGCGGTTTGCCCGTGCGGTATACGTGCTACCCGAAATTGGTCTCGTCTGGTTTGCCCGTACAGCGTACGGGCATCGATATTTTCAGATTTCCTTTTCTGGTTTTCTCGAACTGTTCGGAAAATTGTAAACCTCAAAATTCACAGTAAGTGTGAGAGAAATTTTTGCATAATTTGTAAACCATTCATTACTGCATGCAGAATGTACTTGAAAAAAGCAAATATTTCGGGATTTTGTGACCAAAATTGTAAAATAAAAAATATTGTAAAAGCATTGAAAACGAAAAAAAAAAAATTAAAAATTCTTTATATTTTTATTCTGTTAAGTATGGTACTTAACTACATGCAATAAAAAAAAATGCCTTTTTTGGAAGCATTTCTGGTAAAATAATTGACCGCTTAAAGGGTTAATGATGTGAAAGGCCTGTTGCACGGGCGCTACTCCGATAACGGATAATTTCTAAACTCTGCCACTCTTCGATCCGCATTGGGTCGAGTTTCCGGGGCTCTACTTTATGAATGCCTGGTTAACGAAAACGAATTGTTGCCAAAAAAGTGCTGTTTAGTTTTTCTGTTCTTTCGTTGGCACAGTACAGTTACATAAAACATGCAAAAATTCATCATTATCTTGTAAAGATAACATCTTCGTGTATAAATCTTCATATATGTTTTCTTCATGTACAAAATAACGTCTCTTTTCGCAACAACTAACTCTATTGCTTGCTAACTTCACAGATGCTAACCCCCCTAATCATATTAATCCTCCCACGTGTTCTGGAGACAATAATACCAGTAAAAAGAAACGTACGAAGAAAGTTAAAAAAACTCAGCAGACAGTGAAAGAAACGATTAGTTCAGTTTCAAATGGTAAGTATTTTATTAGTTCATTTCTCCACAAGCCCCTATTGTTTACTGTAAGTGTTTTCGGGAACCAAACTTCTTGTGTAGGGGTTTTGGCTCTAAAAATACAACACAACTTAGCATCTGCCATTTTGTTATTGTATATCATTTTCCAGCCTCGGAAAGATCTCGAATTTATATTATTTATATGTTACCGCTAAAGCTCAAAAGCCGTTGATGCGCAATAACCTAGGTAATCTGCTTTTTAAATTATTTTTTCTGTCGATCAGGTTTTTTCCGCCTTTTACTTTGGTAATGTGTGCTTCAGTGGCCTTCTTATAGTTGAAGTCAAGTTTGGAAAAAGAAAATAATATAATACTACTAATAATAATAATTTCTATAAAAAACAAAGAGTCACTGATAATAAAGCATAATTTTATCTTTTTATATTTGTAAAATTCATTTACTTAATTGTAATAGTATTTTAAACTTTTATTTATTTTATTGTTGCTTTCGTTTTCAATGATCGATTTTGTCAACTAATTTGTAATTTTTCATGGTTATAGAATTTCAAATATTTTTGACTTAAAGCTTAAATGATTTTGTTGATCAATTTGTAATTTTAATTGTAATAATATTTTAAATTTTTTTTATTCTTTTATTGTTTTTGTATTTAGTGATGATTGTCAACTAATTTGTTAATTTGTTGGATTACATTAACTTGATTTCTTATATACAACTGGTATATATTGAGGCAATAAAAAATGATGTTAATTAAATGGCACAAGAACTTTGAGATACTTCAATAAAGATGGACCATGTTCACCAACCGAGTTGAATACCCAGCAGACCGCCACGAACCCGATCGAAGCCTTCTGATTGGTTGAAAAAGGGTTCGATTTATGGTTTTGGTGTCTGACTAGAGCCCAACTCGTTTGGTTGCTCGTTGGATGATCTGCTGAAAAACTGATATTTGGACTTTAGCGGCAACATATATGCAACGCTATCATAAATGTACTGACGGCAAGAAATGCAGATCCATTTGTCTGATTTGAGATAATTTTGATGAAAAGATGCACACAATTTTATTATTCTCTGCAAATTCTTTACGTAAAGTCTAACTACATTGCTTGCTAACTCCACAGATGCTAATCACATAGATGCCAAACCCTCTGCACAAATAAACCCTCCAACGCGCTCTGGAGGTGGTAAAAAAAAACGAAACAAGAAGGGTCAAAAAAATCAACAGGCACTGAAAGAAACGGTCAATTCATGCTCAAATGGTAAGGTTTTATTTTATGTTTCATGTATCCCTCTTATTTTTGCATAAACCAACTTTCTTTCATCCCTTTCATCCCTCGTGCTATTTTCCGCGCATTATTTTCTGTGTGTACCACAAACAAAACTAGTCTGCTTTTCGTAGGTAAAACTGCATGTAGAATGATTCGCGAGTGCTAGCCGCGTCTTTCGCGGACAGTTAAAGTGTAGGAGAGTTTATGACCTCCCCCCCCCCCTTTAAGTGACCATGCTTTGGGGCTTCTTTTAAAAAATCGTCTCATAACCCCTACATATTTTACCCGCAGATATTTTATGACCCCTTTCTGCATTACGTCCCCCCTGTAATATGACCCCCATTCAAAATCTGAAGCTGGATCCGCCCCTGTGTTTGAGTAATTTAAATGAAAAACAAAGGATTTTAATTGACATTTTTTACTAACTTTTAAGAAATCACCCATGAAATTAAATTAGGAAGTAGTTATAAAGTAGGAACTCTGGGATTTTTTTTTAAATAAGTTCATCAGAGTTTGGCTCTTACTTCGGCAAACACAGCCGCAAATTCATCCTCAACATAAAGCTTGTTTCTAGACGCAGGGTAAGTTAAAGGTAAGTTTAATTGGAAACCTCTTTCCCGAAATAAGCTGTCGTAAACTCCAGAAGGTAAGAAATTAGGTAAGCATAGCTTTTTCTTTGCGTCCGATTTTCAAAACAGCACCAGAAGTGAATTGACAGAGCATTGCGATACTTACGTTTAACTGTAGGACCACACGATATTTGTCTAATCGTTGCGTCTGCAAAATTGTATCGACATCAATATAACTGCTAAAAAACTTTATTGATAGTCAAAAACGTGCATCTTACATATTTTCGTGCGCCCCTAAATTTGACTGTGTACCACGTTACGTTTTAACGGCGAAGTCTGTTCGGCATTTAGTAAGCTTTAAAGCAGGTCTTCATTTAAAATTCGCATGTCGTGAAATCTCTCTTCGTAGATGTAACGAACTGATATATTTTTAAAACGCTTCTTTGTTTGTGTCCCCGGTATTTTCAATAATTTAATGACATGGGTTTTACGGAAACAATTAATAATACTCCTCAAAAAACTCTTTCCCTCAAATAACTCCAATTTTTCTGTTGTGAAATTTTTTGATTTTATTTAATGTTTGAGAGCTCTTATTAATTAATTTGAAGGTATGCTAACATATGCAACTTTTGAGGTGTTCATTTTATTTTATTTTTTAGTGATTTATATTTCCCTTTATTTTTTTTTTCTATTTCATTACTTTGAGTTTTCATTTTATTTGTCTCTTTTTAATTTATTTTGTAATTTAGTTTAAAATATGCACTTTTTAATCTGTTCATTTATTTATCGCCACCCCCCTCAAAATAACTTTCGTTTGCGTATGCATTGTATGTACAATGCATACAAACAAATATAAAAAATATTGTTGGCAAGAAAAGCTCTTTCATTGTGCTGCTCTTTAGTTCAATTCGTCATAGATGTTTGCATAACAAAAAGCTTAAAGTGTATTCTTTGCAAATTTTGTACATAACTACTTAACTTCATTGTTTGCTAACTCCACAGATGCTAAACCCATAGACGCTAACCCCTCAATGCGTAATAATCTTACTACGCGTTCTGAAGATAACAAAATAGAACATAATGAGAGCACAGAAAACATACAGCCGAAAATTAAAGAATCTATTGATAAATTTTCAAGTGGTAAGATTTTATTTTTGTTTGTTCCTCTTGTTTTTCAAACACTGCATTTGACCAAACTTCTTGTGTAGGAGTTTTGGCTTTAAAAAACTACACGATTTAACATATCCTTTATTAGCATTATTTTATTTTATTTTCCTGTTATTAATTTTAATGGCGCAAGAGCTATAATTAGTAATTATCCCATATAATTTATTATATTTTTCCAACAATGTATCCTTGATCAATGTTTCTGTAGAGCTTCTAGCTTAAAAAAGCGATACGAACTATCGTAGGTCTGTCCATAAAAGTAAACCTCTGAAGTAAAAATCGGAAAATTTCTAAATTGCTACGTTTAAATACTTTTTTATATTTTCTACTGCGTTGGCATTCTGTCTATATGTTATGCATTTTAATTATTATTATAATTTTTTAATTACCAAATTTAAAGATATCCAACTGAGATCAGCTATTAATAACTTTTTGTAGGTTCGAATATTCATTTATTTTACAGAATCACCACTAGGTGGCGCCATAAAAACTATCCGTGTTGGAAGAAACGCGCGTTTTCGATCTTCGTTTTGCGGATGACGTGGATTTGGACACGGTTCCTATACTACGTGTTACTCATTTTACGGCGAAAAGGGTGACGCAAAATTGCACTTTGGTTGCTAAGAAGTTTTGAGATCTAGAATTATGTGTGGGAGTGTGGGTGAAAATTATATTCGGGGTTTTATATTTCTCTGAAATAATGGACTGTCTTGAGAATATTTTTCTCAGAAGCGCATCATAGGGAGGAGTTAGGGGATCTATCCTTCCAAAACGATGAGATTTTTTTTTTTTTTTTTGATCTTAGAACATAAACTAAATCACCCCCCTCCCACTAAATTCAATCATTGTTTTTTTTTTTCTGAAATGAATATTTTTTCATCTAAAATATTTCCATCTGAATTTTTTTTCAACTTTGGCTTGCAAAAAAATAAACTGTAAAAAAAATTTGTTTATTTCATTGTGAATTTTTTTTTTTTAACTTTAAATGTTTTTCTTTTATCCACGTTTTTTTTTTTTTTTGAAATCAAACGACCCCCTCCTCAATAAAAAATAAACGCCTTTCAAATGCTCCTTTTGAAAGAATAAAAAAAAATGAAATTATAGAGGTTTTTTTCCTTTTCGCTTTACTGAACCAGTTGAATAAGACTCTTCGTTATGTATTTTCAGGCGTAGATAATTTCTCTTTCAATGCAGTTTTCATAATAGTAATCAAACCAAGAAACCTTAATACATACTGAGCATATAACCTGAAGACGTTTGTATTATACTGAATTTATGAGCGGCGTAATATATTCATTCTCCAATGAAGCGTTTAGAGTTGTCCATGAGCCATGAGTAATTTACTATGCTAGATGGGCGCAATCAGCGATTTTAAAAATCGCGAATCGAATTCACCTGTTCCAGGTGGTAACACGAGTCCGCGTGCTATTCTTTGTCAATAAAGAAAGCACTATTTCTGAAACGACAAACCTGGTTGGCGCCATTTCGGGGTCCGAACATTTGGCACCCTCGCGAACTTCTATCGCAGATCCGTCATTTTAGAAGGTCCACAGTCGGAAAAGGCAACTGCACCCCACCGGATTTGTTTCAAATGATTTAAACGCAGACGAATTCAATGACTGTGAAAAAAAAAGTAACCAAACTAAGGAACACTATTTTAATAGTGTTTTTTTGAGGAGTACACAAGTAATCATGTTTATAAAATGCTTCAGCTTCTTCAAAACGCACGAAAACTCAATCTTAATGTTTGATAAGAGATACGCTTTTCATTCTTGGAAATTAATTTCTCGAATTGTAATACTACTTCTACAAAAAAAAAAGGATAATAATAATGAATTTATTTTACATGTTTTCAAAACTATTTTTGAGTGCTACATTATCTTAAGTTATATCTTTAACATTATTACTAAAGTACTTTACTGCCATTTCGAAAATAATAAAATAATTAGTTAGGTAATTTAGTGATAGCGTTTGTTTTGGTTGCGTTTGTTTTGGTTTCAAAACAAAAGTTAAGTCCTTAACTAAGTAGATAACATATTTCTTTACTATATTATCAAAGTACTATACACGAGAAATGTGCTCTCTAAATTGAGTAATCGACTTCCTTCAGCCATGTGAATTTTCGTTGTTTACCGTTAAGTTGATTCAAACGTTTTTCGGTTTACTTTTGATGGGCGCATGAATGTTTTGTACTTAATACTTAATGCAATAGTTCTAAAAAACGGCAAAAAACACTTGCACTTTCATATACATTCAGAGATTTCCTTAAGCCAGGGGAGGGGGCAACTGACCCTACCCCCCTCTCTGACCGGGCCTGAAGTAGACCATTTATCGACCTTTAATTCAAGCCGTGCGGATTGATAGTCTGCCCCGCTTAATCGGGTAACGGATAAACCAATACCCCGCTTATACGAATGAAATATCATGGAACGGAATATTTCCCATGCCATAGACGCAATGCAAAAAATCCCTGCTTAAACAAATACACCGCTGAATCTATTAACATTTCTTGGAACCGACAGTATTCGTTTAAACGGGGCAGACAGTATGTTGAAAATGTAAGCTTCTTGATAAAAAGGGGTAGATAGATGGAGATAATAGGCTGTTGAAACTATGTGTTTCTTTGTTTTTATTTATTTTTAACAGTGTCAAAACATAAACATGCTGTGAAACTTTTAAGACATTTCAATGTATCTTTTTGGAACTGTTAATTGCATGACGATTTTGATAGTAATTCTTAGCATAAAAAAATAAACGCTTTATAAATATAATCCTGCTCAGAGATTAATTTTGCCACTATCAACAGACTCATGTGAAATGATTCGAGAATATTGTAGGTAAATTTTCTATAATTCTATAAAAAAATAACCTTGTTGCAAGTGTATAGCCTAAAAACATCACATATGTAAATATTCCTAAATGTTGCTAATGTAGAAGCGAGCATTACTTTTATTTAAACCTCTCTTTGTAGAACGCAAACGCTCTCTTCCAGCAATTAATGCTAATATCTTTTGTTTATTTGACCTTGCCTTACGTTGTAATACGAGTTAAAAGGATTAAGAGATTAGCGATTTATCGCTACGCTTTCCGATGTCAGCTGTTTACTGCTCAGAAGTTTTCCCTTGAACGTCGCGATTTCTCCCTCAAACGCAACAACCAGCACCCATAAAACCTCTCGTAGCCATGACCAACAATGGCTGCCGGTGTTTGACTCTGCAGTCGACTCCGGCTCTGGGATGAGGTCACCTATCCCAGCGATAAGTTGAGAAAGAAAGTTCGCGCCACTTTTCCCTGCGCGCTGGATGGCTGAGTCATTCGTTTTGATTGCGTGTTCCGGCCGCGAAAACAAAGCCTCAGAACAGTGCGGATCGTCTGCCAAGTAAGGTGTGTACACACACTGCGAAGTTTCTCTTTTGGGAGCTGGCTGCGATAACGCTCTGCAAGATCTCTCTGTATTGTCATCGATATTCTGAAAAGTGAACGTGTCTCACCGTGATACATAACGTGTCTCGCCGTGCCCGTGATACATACGATTTTTCTTGGTCGTTCTGAAGCATTAGAACTGCTAATGCGTTTGTGCAGCTCTTTGTTCTTCGTTGCCACTTCTTTGTTTACTTTTCCGAGTTGCCAAATATGTTCTTAGACTTGGGTAAGTTATTTATCATTTTATGTGAAAATATCCGAAATGTTCTACTTATTAATGATTTTCATCTTATGGTTAAATTACTGCTGGAATATAAACTCAACATAAATCGTTCGGTTTGCTGCACTGAAGACATTGGGTCCGTAACATATGGTTTAGCAAAATGTTGTGTAATAATGATGTTTGATATTTTGAATACGAAACTTTTTTTTTTCTCTTCATAAGAAAAGAGAACTGTTCGTCAGTTCGTTTATGCGTTCGTCAGTGCTGTTTTGTTCTGAATAGTTAACTAGTGCAATTAATCACTTATACTTTTTTTTTCTTGGTAAGTTGACTCATAAGTAAGTTTCTTATCAAATTTTCTAACGTTACAACTATCAGCCCAGTTCCTTTTGATACATACAACAAATGAAATATATATCCATCCATTTATTATTCGTATTATATGAAATCTATTCAGTTTGAACAATCAAAACGTAAATATCAATATGATGTTCAATGCATTTTTAACCCCATTTGCACTTCATTTACTTTCATAAACGGATCGTTTGAAATAAATTCAATTTATTAAGGCTAAAAATAACCTTCGTAAATAAATTTTTTCTGTTAGTCGATTACGATTTGTTTCTGCCTTATTGTGGGAAAAATCAAACTATTTCTCAGAGTTCTCGATTTTTACGGAAAAATACCCCACTCGTGTATTTACTTAAAATTGTTGGTAACATTCTGTACAAACTCTCCTTTTCTAAATTTCCTCTTTTAATGTAATTTTCAATAAGTTCTTAGTTTTGAAAAAATGATTTCATTGTTCATTAAAATTTCCTCTAATAGAGAAGAATATCAAATGGCATTTTCCGAAAAATGCGGGGGGGGGGGGGCTGGGGTGACGATGTTGAATAAATTAATAAATCACCGACAGTAAAAAGAATTCATTACTTTTTTCGTTTGGGGAAAAAAGAAAAATAATGAAATCCTCTTTAGCACTCATAATATCCGAATTTTTATGCGTCATGCATTCGATTTAAATTTTACTCTTAGAATAACCATAATAAACCTTTGAATCATTTTATATCCCTAGAAAGCAAGTGATTTAATTGCAGAATAACCTTTTTAGTTAATTCAATTGCATGTCTGTGTGGTGTATCCCCCCCCCCTATTCAGATTGAAAATACGCTAAAGTACTTAAAAGGGGACTGCTTTTTTTTCTTCCATACACACGATTTATGTCTGCAACTGCTTTTGCAGATTTATTTTTTCGTAAGCGGGGGGGGGGGGGCGAAAAAGAAATGAGGAAAAAACAGCTAAATTTCTTTCTGTATTAAACAAAAAAAAAAGTTTTAATTACTCTGAATTATTCATAAACACAATAAATTGTGGTACAAATCATAACATGTATAACTACAGTTAATTGTAATGTAGGCATTCTATTCAATTTTTTATTTAAAGTATAAAAATTAATTATTACAAAAAGTTCTTTATTCAATTTCACGAATTTAATGAGCAGCTATCCATCGTGGCAGTTTTTCGTATTTAATATTAAATTCGCAGTTCAACAGATTTGAAAATGAATAGGGAAAGCTGACCTGGCAGGCAGGCGAACTAACTAGAGAACTTTAGGCTTTGACCGGCCTTGACTGTTTTACGAGGTATTAATAACAGCACTAAATAAAATGCTGGGGAAGGAATTCGCTGCGCCGAAACCTACTTTTGCGCAACCGCGTTTGTTTCATTGCCCTGCTGCTGGTTAGTTAGTTGCTCATCTTTTTTCCTCCGAAGCGGCAGATTTTCAATGCCAAAAAACACGCCGTTGTGTGATTCCCGGCAGCAAATAGAATTTCAGCCAGATCTTGGAATTTCGTGATTGCTGTTTGGCAACGCGTCACGTTTTCTGTGCGCTGTTGGGAAAAGCCTGAAGAGCAATGTTGACAATCTAGGCCGATCACGTGTGACGTGGACAAAAAGACAAATTTTCTTTAAAAAAGTTGATTTTTGTCTTTGTATATTATTAATATTCTAAATTTGACAATAATGAACAACATTGTTTAAACATCACAGAACAACGTTGTGGACACCTGTTTCGTGTTAACGAAGAAAAACTTTCGCATTTTATAATGCAAATAGTTTTAGATGGAAAGTTATTTTTTTATCAAAAAACTTTCTTGGCATTGAAAAAGGGGTGGGTTATACGTGACACACGACACACGTGACTGCAACTTAAATTCATATTGGCAATTAAAGCGTATTTTTTTACCTCCAGCTCGTGTAATTCCTATACTATGCTGATGAGTGCATAATAAGCACGAAACTGTAGTCCATGGTTGGAATAAACGGAGGTGGCGGTATATTGCACGTAGTACAATAATGATTTTAGATTTCAATCGTGTTTTGGGCTGCAAGTAAAAAAAAACACTGGATTGCAGAAATGAAGGTATTTGGTGCAGTCTTCTGACTTTTCTAGTGTGTGCAGATGGCTCTAGCTCAATCAGGGGCTCCGATGGGAGGTCACGGCTCTTGGAAAGTCCCTGTGACCTCCCACAAAATTCCTCAGTCAAATATTGTCTGGTGATTCAGATATTTTAAAGATATTGCAACAATGCAATTTATAACACTGAGGATAATAATTTCTTATTCAAGGGCGGATCCAGCTTGTCGTTATGGAGGGAGTCATTTTCGGAAAGGGGGGGGGGGGTAAAAGAGCAATTTTTGAGCAAAAATGGGGGGAGGGTGTTTGGCAGTCTTTTCGTAATATTAGACCCAAAAAATGCAGTTTTATGCAATATTATGTCGCTTAAGGTTATGGGGGTCATGCCCCCCCCCCCTCTGGGTCCGCGCTAGTTTTCGTTTGAAGGCTTGTGTGTGTGCATGTATGAATTTGACGCTCCTGGCTAAAAATTTCTTTTTGGAGGGAAAAACAACTGCTGTAATTTAGGGAAACGCTGATTCAAATCACATAATCAAATTACTTAATAAACATGAGCTTTGGAAAGCGTGGAAAAGAAAACACGTGCTTCCAACTTCATGTGAAACTACTGTGCAAGTATGGTTGTGAAACGTTCCCGCTTAACCGTTACATTCGCGTTTGTTTATGCCAATGTGTTGATCGTTTGGTAACTTTTCCATCACTTGGAACTGCATCCCACCCCCCTCCCCGACCACCCTCCGAAATGTTTGCGGAACTTTTCGCATGGAGGAGCATGACATCACCGATATATTGTCCCGTGCTATTTCTAGGTATCCAAGTGTATCGTCTGCGGAAGGTGAACGTCTTTCTTCGTAAATTATCAGGAAATATTTAAGTGTTTGTAAACGGTTACAGTGAATGGGTTTGTTTTAATTACTGCGATACTGAAAGTTGTGGCAGTTTTTGTTTAAAAGATGTGTAAGTGGTTTTCGTGTAATGTTAATGTTTTTTGAATGTTGTGGAAGACTTTTAAGAAAAGGCACTTGAACTTCTTTACATAGAAAATACAAAACTGTGCGTTCCTTTTTTTTTTTGTTACAAAGTTGTTACTTTCGTTAGCTTACGAACTGTGAATTTCTAACTAACTAGGAAATATTTTTTCAAGAAATAATTTATTTTACCTACATGTTAAATCTTTAATAATGTTAACTTTACTTTGTTTGCATAACTTTTTATTTTGATAGTGTTAAAATAAAAAGTTATACAATAATCGTTTTGAAATACATTTGTTGCGCCATTCAATAATTAAGTTTTATTCACAAGAGGTTGTAGTGATTTTTATTTTACCACATACCAACATGCCAGTACCCTGCGCAGTAAAACATTTATCAAGTAACATTTTTCAGTTTTTGTTCCCAATATTTCTGAGCTAGTTAATTTAAAAAACGGGAAGATTTCGATGATGGGGAGTGTGGTGATCTTTGTTTATTAACGTCTAATTTTTAACACAAATTCCTGAGTGAGGAATGTTTTGCCATTGCAGACGTAAACAAACAGTAGACATGTGTTCGCGTAGGGTTACCAGAGTAAAATTATTCATGACAAAATGTAACGACTTTGCCAAACTCCTATTTATCAATATGTATCTCATGAATATTTTTTTTCTGGTTTTAGTCTTTCATTCATTCCACCACCCCCTCCCCATCTCCCACGAATTGCAGAAAGGAATTCCGCTTGCGTAAAAGACTGACGCAGGGTGTTTTTCTGCGAAAGCAAAATATATTTCCTTGAACTTCTTTTTTTTCTGCTCGGAGTTACATTGCTGCAGGTACGAAAGTGCCTTCATTACGGTTTTGGACGCTTTGGCTTGTCATTTCATTTCAGTTCACGATTCAGCCTGTATCTTTCTGCTGCCAGAAATGAGGGAGAGTCGATTTGATTACAATCGCTGCAGAAACTTGGCGTTCTTTCCGTGGCAATTATCTTGAAGGTCGAGATTTGTCTCAATGACGCAATTGTGCGCAGTTAATTAATATTAATTTTTCCATAAGAATCCCAGTGCGACAACAGTTAAAAACCTTTCCCCTGTTTTGTGTTTCACTTACAAATGTCATCCAAATAAAATTATCTGTGATTTTGATATTACGGTGTCTATTCACATGGCAGGGACGGATACAAGGGAGGGGCGATTGGGGCGATCACCCCTCCCTTGGTGGACTCTTCACCGGTAACCTTCGATAATGAAGTTCTAAAAATTTTATACGAGTTTTATTGAAGTTGAGGGAAGAAGGTTTGGGGCTCTTGCATGGAAATGTTTTAATGTTTGCATTGCAAAAAGTAAGAAAAATCTATCTCCCCTCGCTTAAAAAACATCAAAGAAAGAATTAATGTCTTATTTCATCTAGTAACTACAATTATTGTTACTTTTTAATGAAGAAATTTTATACAATGCTCAAGAGTATTGATTTTCTTTTAATTATCACTCAAAAAATATGACCTTGTCTGAAATAATTCTGAAAAAAAAAAAATATCTGCTAGTTTTCGAGAAATAATACGTTTTTATTTAATACCTGAAAGAAATATTACGTCAAATATTTATTTATAGACTTATGTGCTAAAGAATTTTGCTACTAAAATCTAAAATTTGTTTACTTATTAAAGAATTAATTTAGGAATTGATAAGTACTGTTAGGTCATTAATCGAAAATAGTATGATTATAAACGTGTTCTATTGATATATCAGTATGTTGTTTTTTAACAGGCTCCTTGTAATTTTTCACCACGAAATTTGAGTATCTATGAGTTAAAAGTAAAAAAAAAAAATCGATGATAGTTGAAAAAAAAAAACAAAAAACTTTAATTTTGTTTCAATTTCAGATAAATTATTAAGAATTTGTATTATATTGTACATGTGGTACCCTGCATTTTTTTAGCGGTGCACGTAATATTACGTGTTTTTATCATTTATTTGTCAATTGTTTCTGTGCAGAGGTAATCGTTTTTCAAGCAAGCTTTTGATTTTGCTTGGAGGGCAGAAAAAAGTCATTTTGTTTTGTTGGCTTTATATGGTGCCTGCAAGTGTTTTTGTAGTGTAAATAGATTGGATTTGTATTGATAAATGAAAGTAAATTGAGATAAGAGTTTGTTATCACAGCTGTTGCGCATTTTATCAGTTAAAACCCTTGTAGTTATTTTTGCAAAGCGTAGTTTCGAAGAGGTTGCATGCGTCGCCGTTTAAAAGTAAAAAAAAAAAAAAAATTTTTTTTGTTTTGTTTTGTTTTCAGTCTAGAAAAGTATGTCAACAAAAATAAGAATATATTGTGTGTCAATGTTCGATGAACTGATTAAAAAACCTGATGTACCTGGATATATATATAGATTAATAGCGCAGCCAGAATTTACCTTGGGGGGGGGGGGGAGGAAACCAAAGATTGGTATGTTGACTCCCCCTGGCTTCCATTGATTATGCACGAATCATGGGAAACGGAAGTCTGTCGGGTTTTTTTGCTAGTTTTATTGTTGTGCAGTAATATGTTCTTCATGATGAACATCGTGATACCATTCAATGTGAGAATCTTCAAGCAACTGGTTTTTGATCAAAATATCTGGATTTGAAGAGGCGAATTTTCAAGTTTTTATCACTTTGAAATTGAAGGGGCAAGAGCAAGTGGATAAAGGTGATATGCGACATTTAAATTTCGCCGATATACACAAATTAAAATAAGTGTCTTCAATTGTGTTAACTCACATACACAATTGAAGGGGCAAGTGAATGAAGGTGGTATGTGACAATGTTTTAAATTTCCAGAAACATATATTACCTAGAACATAGAAAAAACATATTACCTAATCACCTTTATCCATGATAAAAAGTTTTTTCCAAAATTGTCGCATATCACCTGAATGCACTTGCCCCTTCCATTGCTGTAGCGATCGAAAGTGCTACTGGTGCTAAGTCGATCGAATATGTATTCCATTTGGCAACAATGAAGACGTGATTCTCAGACATTATCTATCATGATCTCGCTGCTGTAGATGGTCAAATCCCATAGGAAGGGGGGGGGGGGTGAGATTCCTCTCCTGACATTGCCCCTCCTGAATTCTCTTCATTCCGATCTTTGTACAAAGAAAAGAGCCCGCGTATTTGTAACAAAATGTGTTTGGAATATTTTTGCTAAAAAGGAATATTGATGTTGTTTAAAGAATCATTTAATAAGGGTGAGGGGTGTACCTAGGTCTACTTATACTGCTGGTGATACCTATTACTTTTCCCCTCTCTTCAGTGGCGTAACTATGGGGGGTGTTTTGGGGACAACCCCCCCCCCCCGAAACGTTGGTCCAAAAAATGTATAAATGAGATGAAAAAATATAAAAACTCCCAGAAAGAAAAAGTACGATTCTTCTGTGAATATCAGTGTTACAGACTTCATTGCCACCCCCTCCCCTTCCCAGAACTATTAAGGATCGTCTTTTTCAGGAAAAAAAATGTCAAATTTATGGGGCCTCCAAACACCCGTTGTCATCGAAATTCGTCTAAAATTTGCTTTTTTGGAACTTAAATTTCGAAAAAAATCGCTTGGAAGAATTCCTGGATCCAGTGGCGTATTCAGGAATTGATTTTGGGGGGTGCACATCGAACATCGACATTGTGATGAGAAAGGAAAAAATCAAGAAATATGGTGAATTTTTAAAAACGCAGTATTTCGATTTAATCTTTTCTATTGAACGTTGCTCAAAGATTGTTTTTTTTCACCACAAAAATGAATATCATGCAAGAACAATAAGGTGCGGGTACATCGCTCATTTTCCTCTTACATTTCCACAATTACAGAGTAACAATTAGTTTTGCTTCTTATTGTCGAAAACAGAAAATAATATGACAATATTTCAGTGTCCATAAAGTATTTTTCATTGAAAAAACCTAAAGCATATTTACATGAAGGTTACATGTTTTTCAAAATTCGGTGCCACCACTTTTTATAGTCTTACAAAATCTTGGGGGGTGCATTGGTCCCTTGGCACCCCCCCCCCCTGGATACGCCACTGCCTGGATCCTATCATTTTCTTTCACATTATTGAAAATGGCCTATACAATCGTGTTTTAATGACTGAGGAAGAGATAGAACATCTTTTCCTCTAACATCACCAAAATAGTCTTTAATGGAGTTTTTAGAGGTACAATTTATGAAAATTTCCGAGGGCGAACCCTGGACCCTCCTTCCAGTTTTCTGCAGTAATATTTTTTAAAGACTACAGCACAATTCTAGTGTCAGAGGTTGTTACTCTTTAAAAAGTTGTCCACATTTTCAAGTTCGTAATAAATATATATATATATATATATATATATATACACACACATACATACAAATTGTGGAAAAAATGGGTTGCCCCCCCCCCCCGCCGTTTTTTAACTTCGTGACGACTCTGAATATAACCCCTCCTGAAACCAGCGACTAGTTACGCCACTGCCTCTCTTAACGAGGAAGTTTTGATGAACAGGAATATAAAATACTAAATCAAACCTAGAGGCAATGAAAGTGAACAGCTGCTGATTAAAAAAAAAATAAAAAAATAAATAAGAGCCCAAAAAATTTGATTCACGTCAACAACCAACAATTAAAAGAAGAGGTAAACAAAAATAATGTGGTCTAATCACTGTCACTGCCTCATCTTCGGTTACTGGGATTGCTTGCATTGTCTGCTGGATTTTTTTTTTTTTTTGTATGTTATAAGCTTGGTTACCGTACCGTAAAACAGGAAGTGAACTTCAGCTGCTAATTCGGTGCGTTCAATTCATGTTAGTTTTTATTCTTTGCTCCTTTTTTTTGCTTTTATTTATTGTTATAAAATTCAATTTTAAGTTATCCTCTTATGCAAGTAAAGTTAGCAGCTTCATGTTAATTCGTGTTAAAAGTGACTTTTTTTAGAATTTTTTATTAATTATTTATTTTAAATTTAATTTGATTCTTCATTTATTTAAAGTGATTCTTCAATGAATAGTGAGTGTTACAATTAAACACTACAGTTAAAAAGTTCTTTTTTTTCTGGGGTGCTCATGAACGAGGAGAAGGTTCAACGATTTTTTTTCTTTAAGGTGGGGGAAGGGGGGGGTTCTATTTTCTATATGATATGTGATATGTCGCGATAGGGATTGCACCATTGCTGCACACCTGTTGGTATGTCACTTAATTTATTTTGACTGAACTTGAAACTGATGAAACACTCAAATGTGATTTTATAACATTCATATTATAAGACTAGCGCATTACAGGGCGTTCCCCCGGTGCTTATTAATACAACATAGCTAATTATAATTGTTTTTAACTTATTTTAATGCTAAAATGAAATAGGTGAGCCTTAAATTGATAATTCATTGTTAATCGTAATCTTTGTTAGAAAATATCCATATTTAAATGTGTTAAATTTTATCAATTTGTATTCTTAAAGGCTTATCTCTTTTACTCTATTTGTTCAAAATTGAAAGACAATGCCATTTTGAGACAAAAAATTTGAATTTTGAGCCTTTCGGATTTTTTAAAAATTTCAAAACTCCGCCTATGTGAATTCTAGTTCATCAAGGAGCCTCTGTGCCAAGTTTGATAAAAATCCGACGAAAACTGTGAATTTGTATAAGGAACAAACATTGTATAAAATATATATATATATATATATATATACACATACATACATCCTTTTTTATATATATAGATTCCAAAAATGTATAAATTAGGCAAAACATTCAATTATGTCCATCTTTATTTCTATGTCCTCTCCATATATTATTTCTCTTAGCCGAATCCTATACCCGGTCGAAACTCGCTCATTTCTTTACCGAATTGCATGAAAATTTATGATTTTGAAGCTTATCCCGCGGGCTATTGACGAAAATTAGACCCACCCTCTAAAAAGTGTCGGTTCGTTTTTTATTCAAACTTCAATTTTTGGGCACAAAATTGACTCTATCTAGCGAAATGATTGTCATATCGTCTCCATTTTGATTTCATTCGAAAGATTTAAAAAAATGCGTTCTTTAGAACGTTTCTCCGCTAGCGCCGCGTAACGAGAATCTCGAAAATCAACGTTTAACCCCTTAACGCTCGCATAATTTTGAAGAAAATGGTCATGAAAGTGCCTATTTTTTTATTCAAGAAAATTATATAAAACTCTAAAATATAACTCTAATAATATTTCTCTCTAAAAACGTTGCAAATAGACTAGAGCAGTCATCCGGTGTACATATTGAGAAATAAAACATGATTCCGGGCATAAGAAATAGATTGTTTTATTATTTTTCGCGCATTATTTTTGAACACTTCAGCCCGGAAATATCACGGGCGCGAGAAATAGAGGACGAAACTTCACCCCGTCATTTTCACGGGCGCGAGAAGGAAGGGGTTAAGTGACTTATAAGGGATTGAAGTTTGAAAAAGTTAAAATTTTTGCTCAACTGGTAAAATCTTTACCATTGTTGTTCAAATCAATTTTAAATGTGACATTTCAAGCCAAGGCTTAGCTCGGTAAACCTTAATTGTAACTTTTATTGTTTCAAAATACTATGGTAGTTTTGTGATAACGTTAGTATTTAGTTTAGTAGTAGTAGCCTTGGGTATTTGATTTTAATATAGGGTATCACTGTTGTAGTAGTTGTAAAAGTGAACATGTCTCTTTGAAAAGATGTCAGAACGACAGCAGTTGATGGCGATGTTGTGCAAACGTACAAGATTTTACAATGCCAAGGAACAGGGTACCAACAGGCAGACTAACAGGAAGGTGTCTACTACCTAGACAATATTAGACAATTCAACAATGTTTTGGCCTTCGCTTCAGTCTCAAGTGGACTCAGTTAACATTCCTGGCAGAGGTCCATATTGTTTTAAACTACATGGTCAAGTGTACCATATGATCGGGAACTTGCAACCTCCGGCAGGGACTACACCAACTTACGCTGGACTTTTCTTTATAGATTTCGACACTGCGCTGCAACTTCGGGCAGATAATGAAGCCAATAAAAATTGTCGTATTAAATTTTAAGTTTAGAGGTTTTTTTTTTTTTTTTTTTTTTTTTTTTTTTTTTGTGCGGAATTCCGCACGGGTCACCTAGTTTTCTGTTATTACTGTTAGAAGAGGTGGGAAAAGTATTCAAAATATGCTATTTGATTTATTAGTTTTTATTCTAAATTGTTTCAAAATCCCTTCTTGATGCAAAGAAACAACTCTTTCTTTCTCTTCTCTATGTAACTTATACGGGGGAAGTGTTTCAAGATTTTATTTTAAATCATACTCGATTCTGTAGTATCTGTATCTATAAGTTAAGTAGTTGGTGTACTGTTTTTGAAAGGATTGTTTTTTATTCTGGTATTAGTTTCTGTACTAGATCGTCATTTGTGTGATGTTCTCTTATAGAACAGTGCTTTTCTGCAGTTTCTGAAAGAAAGTATTAACTATGAATTCTGCAAAATATCTTATTAAATTTATTGCTGCATTTATCAATTTTTCATTTGAAAAGCTCACTGTTGCTTTTTTTTCTTTATAGAACCTGCTGTGCCTCCAGGCCTCTCTAGGAAAAATGCCAAAAAAGCGAAAAAGAAGAAAAATTTTGCAAAGTCCAAGTTTAAAACGGATGATTCTAGTGATGGTAAGTAAAGCAAGTAGTTTAAGTTTTGGTTCTTCGCATAGCCATCCGAGTCCAAATCCCTTGTTAATTTGGTCGCTGGACCCTCCACCCACCAGAAAGTTACACTACTCCTGTTCTTGGAAGCTCCTCCAAGGGTCTAGCCCCTAGTTTCTGAGTAGGCTGACATGGCGTCCTCATACATGCTCACTCAACTGGTTTTTGAGCAAAATATCTGGATTTTAAAAGTAGATTCAAATTTTTCTCTGGGGCCCTGATATCCATTTATGATATGAAGAGTACATAAAAAGTTTCACCAAACATAACAAATGTTTAAACCCATTGTGCCATTTTTGTCAGCAAGATTGCCATTTTTAAACTTAAAAAGAATTTTTTTTTTTTTACGATTGAGAGTATTTTTATTAGCACTAAATAGCTGATTTGAAAAGAAATAAAAAAAAAAAAAAACCCTAGCTTATTTAACATACTGAAAGGGATTTTAACAATACTCTTATGAACATCAATATTATTGAAAATATAAATGTTTTACTTTGATTCAAAGTAAAATGTATATAATCTGATCACTCTTAAGCTAAAAAGAACAATAATTGTTAAGGATAAGGATTCTAAAGGATACTCAAATTAAATTTAAGTATTCTTTTTACTTTTTTTTTTCTCATTGATGTGTTCAAGGTCATTCATTATTTTCTTTAAATTTGAAGCTATGGTAATTAAGAGCTCTGAACTGTTAAAATTAAAAAAATAAAAGCAAAGAAAAATAAAATTAAAACTTCGTAAACTTGGCGATGAATGGTGAAATAATTCCTCAAATGAAGATGTGAGGAGGAAACCACTGCTGAACTTATGATAATTTGTATAATGTGGCATAAATTTCAATTTTAATATTTGCTGGCTTTTTATTATTATTATTTTGTCTTTTGAATACTCATCATTACTCGCAAAAGCCCTCAGGAATTCATTGTCCTCTTGAGGAGCCAAATCACCTGTTATGAGAGTGAGAGTGGATCGATTATAACCCCCCCCCCCCTCCCCTTTTTTGGAAAAAAGTGAAATTTCTCTTATCCTGAATATACTGTATAAAAAATCTCGATTATAACCCCCTCCCCCCACCTGAAATTTATCAGTTTAGTTTTGAAAATAGGGGGGGTTATTTTCAGGATTTTACAGTAAGTTCAGCAAATTCACATTGATTGCTGTGCTTTCTTACAATTTCTCTAAATTTAAAGATTGGGCGGACTTTAAAATTAAACTATTAATTTCTTTTGAACCTTTTTTTTAAATGTACTCTGGAAGAACCTTTTAATAAATTGAACATTTAATTCTTTACCGTGAAAAAAGTCTGAATGTGCTCTAATTCTGCATTTGCTATTTTAAACATTAAATTTTTGCAATATCATTGTGTGAATCATTCTTCTGAAATAATAATTATTAATATAAAAAAATGAAATTGTTTTAAACAAAGAGCAAACTGCCAAATACTTTAAAAAAAAAACTGCAAGAAATGTTACAAAATATATTAAATATATTTAGATTCACGAGTGCCCTCAAAGTGGTGTACTCCCCCCACACCCCAGCTTAAAAAATAAAATTTAATTAATTCTGAAAGAACAAACTATAAAATACTTAAATATAAGATAAATATTTTTTTAAAATGTATTTTGCGCAGCACACACAATGACAGGGTACATTTTTACCCTGTGGCTTTTAAAAATCAAATTGACTTTATTTAAAAGGGCCAAGCTACATCAGTAA
The DNA here is from genome assembly GCA_038373865.1 of Uloborus plumipes. Classification (NCBI taxonomy): domain Eukaryota; kingdom Metazoa; phylum Arthropoda; class Arachnida; order Araneae; family Uloboridae; genus Uloborus; species Uloborus plumipes. The sequence continues at coordinate 5,824 of JAXGGA010009129.1, read as the reverse complement.
AAATATTAATCGTATATTTACGCCTATGAGGGGGTTCAGGGAGCTGCAAGGGGCGTACTTTAACTTTAACACATCTTTCAACAATACATTTAAAAGTATTTAAAAATAAAAATAGCCGACCACCAGTAGAAAGTTTGACTATATTTAATAAGGAAAATGATGCTTGATATTCAATCTTCTGCAGTATAGATAAACTAGCTAAAAATGGTTTGTTCATTTTTGAAATTTTCTATGTTCAGTTTATTTTGACGAGACGCTAGTTAATACTAGGTCAAATGAAACCAAATTGATGACATTTTCTAAGTTTTTAAAATAACCGAATTTTTTTTCCCAGGTTCATCCACAAAAACAGACGGACATAAGCGAGATGTCACCGAAAAGACTAAAGTGTATTCACCTTTGAAAGCGTACCTCGACATGGGGTTGGAGCTGTATCGCATCTACCAAGAGTTCAAGCCCTACGTCCTGAGCCGTGAGCAGTTGAGCCTGTACGAGTTTCCACTGGACAGTCCGCAGACAACGGAGAAGGTGATCGTCAGCTCTAAATACCGAAAGCTGGTGCCGGAAAGGAGCTGCTGTCGATGTGGTACCACATTCCTGATCCATTCTGACGGAAGATACGAGTCTGGTACAGTTTGCCGCTACCATCCGTCCAAGATGCCTTCATATAGGTAGGTGCACAGAACAGAACTGCTTTAATGCTCTGCTAATATACAGTGTGATTTGAAAAGAATACCAAAAATTTGTATTCAATAAAAGTCTTGTTATGAATGGTTATAAAGAGTTTTAAAAAGTTTTTATCACTAAAATAAGTTTACAAAAGTTTATTATGCCCTGTTCTGACACATGAGCGATTTCAACCTGATATTCAAACTCATTCATTATGAATCTCCAGAACTTTTTCCTTTGCGCAAACGCATCTTCTCTGTAAACTGCTTATACCAATGTTTGATGAACCACCTAACACCTCACCTCGTCCAAAATGCATGCTGAACAATTGCTGTAGATTCACTTTTGCCGCACTCGATTACACAAAAATCTTGCTGTTGAGGGGTCGCCATGTTAGCATCATTTGATGCTATTTGATGCTAACGCATTGTCAACAGCAATCAAAAGAGCAACTAAATGAAATTTTAAAGCTGAACTCTTCTTTACTTATCTGCTGTGTTATTGATATTTAAAACTGCGTATTTTTGAATCTCCCTGCAATTTTAATTAACGAGTTTTGGCAAGAAATGTTATTGGTGTGAAGTTTGGTTATGTTGGCACTCTTTTATTTATTACACAGTGGTATCTCTTAATGTCAAGGCTTTTGTGTTCACATGTCAAATAATCCTATTACTGCAAATTTGAGCAGTGAAAAATATCACTGCAATTTTTGTGATCTAGAGCGAAAATTAAAACTTCTGCCTTTACCATTAAGTCTTTTCCTTTTTTTAAATGATTGAATTTATAAATGAAAGAAAAACACAGAGCATAGCCGGATTTGATCCCATCCCAGCAAAAGTTGCCACGTGGTGCAACGGCCTTAGCCTTTCTCCGCCTCTAAGATCCAGCACTGCACCCTATTGCCTTTTTGAAGCACTACTTGCACTCCTCGCATAATATATAGAATTCATTTACTTGTACAGTGTTTTTCAAGGAAAGTTAGCATTTTCCCGAAATAACAAATTAGTCCATAACTGCTCTATAGACTAATTTGTTATAACAATAAATATACCATAACAAATTAGTCCATAATGTATTTGTAAAAGTATGTGCAATTTTTTGCATTGCAAATATTTATTTTGCTTTCATATCGAGGTCAGCATAAAATTCTTTTTAACTATGAGAATTTAAGCATTTGAACATTTTTTATATTCAAAAATTGTCCTCAATTTTGGCCATCATGGTATAATATATACATACAGTGCAGCATAGTTTAGTTGTATATTGAAGAACTGAAAGTAAAATAACGTTGCCATATAATTGAATCAGTAACAAATAACATAGACTTTTAATGCAAATTTATGTAAACATCAGTTTTAAGGTTCTAAAGAGTTTTTATGTAACTCAGAAATCTGAGTAATGCATTTGCTCTAAAAGCAGAATAAATTTAAGTTTTTTGACAAGATGCAAAACTACACAATTTTTTTTTCTTTTTAATCCAGTAAAAAATCATGAGCTTATTTGACATTTGACATCCTGAGGTCCCCCGCACCTACCGTTTGGAACATGAGCTTATTGAGATCAGAATATTTTGATCCTATTTTTTCTACGATTATGAATGTTTGCTGTTATTGTAATTTAATTTATTCCTCTTATGAAGCCACTTCTAGAAAATAGTTTTGTAAAGAAATTTTAATGTTGACAAGATATTGTGTGCTGTAGATAAGTAATTATCTCTATCTAATTTAGATTTTTTTTTTTTCATTTTAGGGGTAACAATGAAGCCGCCACTTACACATGCTGTAATGGAAATTATATATCAGAGGGGTGCGTCCAGTACCAGTATCACGTGACAGCGGAGAGCTTCCTGAAGGATTCCGACTTCGTAAAGACGAGAGAAAAGAAATATCTGAACGCCGAGAAATCCTGCACAGTTTACGCCTTGGACTGTGAAATGTTGTACACGACCAACGGATTCGAAGTCGCCAAGGTCGGCATTGTGGGCATCGACGGGTTAACACTCTACGAGACTTTCGTCTTGCCAGAGAAGGAAGTTCTATGCTACAACACGACCTACAGCGGGGTATCTGCGAACGACTTGAAAAGCGTGACGACGACCCTGAGGGATGTTCAGGCCTACCTACTCAAGCTAATCAACAAAGATAGCATCCTAGTTGGCCACGGCCTCGAAAACGATCTCAGAGCCTTGAGGCTCATCCACGAAAACATCGTCGACACCTCCGTCGCCTTCCCCCACAGCCGGGGCGTCCGGTACAAGAGGTCCCTCAAGTCACTGTCTTCAGAGTTCCTCAGCAAATCCATCCAGGAGAGCGCCAGCGGCCACGACTGCATCGAGGACGCGAGGACCTGCATGGAGCTCATGCTCTGCAAGATCCAGTCGGACATTGAAAACCGTCCAGCGGTCTCGGTGGACGAGAACGAGAACTCCGTCCTCGAGAATGTGCCACCCGAGAGCCAACCGGAGATGTTCTACTATCCTATCATCAGCAGCAGTTACCCATTCTACTTTAATGAGTCCTATCATTTCGCCAGTTACTACCCAGACCAAAACTGCAGACGGAATTCCATGCAGCGACCGCACTATCCATACTATTCACAGTCCAAGTGTTATGTGTACTCATAGTCATTGTCCAGCTGTGACATAACTGTACAGTTTTTTATTGTCTTTAACTTATTCATTGGAGTCCTTGTTTTTACACTCCATGTGTACATACCATCCATTTGTATCCAGTGATCTTTTTTACCGAGTCATTCATTCATGTCACTTGTGTATACTCATGGTTTTATTAAACTTTTTAATGTTTTAATTTCTGTTGTTGTTGATGTGAGTTGTGTCAAATTCTTCAACTACAAATTGAGAAGCAAAGATTTAAAAATAGGGTTGAGGGAAATTGATTTGGTTAAAACTGGATTTATTTAGTTCAAACACTGTTTGTAAGATGAACAATTTTCTGAAATGGTAGACGTATATCATATTGGGTCAGAAACACTAAATTTTCATCTTCCGGGACCCAAATTTAGAGAATCGGGATAAATAAAAAAATGACTTCAAATGGTGCATCAACTTGTGTGAAATGACGGACCATTTTAGACTGAGGTTGATCCACCATTTTAGAGCTCATTTTTTGAAATGTTCTGGACCTTCCAAATTTGGGTAATCAAGTAGTAGCCATATTTTAAAAAAATGGTAATGGTCACTTATTGCTTTTAGAGCAAAGCGATCATACATTTAGTACGATATATTCAGACCTCGAACTTTGACCTCTACTCAGGGACAAACAAATCAGATTTTCAAAAGAAGAAACTTCACTTTTTCTTATAGTATCCCAAACACAACCTGAAGATTTTAGGAAATTGAAGACAACCATCAGGCTTCCATCGACTCCCTTTAGGAGCAGCTGCATTTTCTCAAAACAGATGGGTGGCTGCTCGGAGAGATTTTTGTGTGTCTACAAATAAGTCACATGTCTGCACCTAACATATAACCGTAAATTAAAAAAAATATCCGCCCGTATTTTGTTTTAAGATAAAAGCAGGAGTTACTAATCATGAAGCAATTCACCTAATGCACGATGTGAAAACATTTATATAAATAGGAGGAATAGTTTTAAATGCTTTTTATTGCAGACATTTTCCCTGGTTTAATACATTGAAGAACAATGTTTTTTTTAAGGTGTGGGGGGAGGGGATAGTTTAAAAAACAGCCTTGAATAAAAAAACTTGAATAAAAAAGTTCTGAAGTCTTTTCCAATCCTAATGATCTCAAATCCTTTTGACAGTTTAAATTTAAATATTAAAAATATTCTTTTAGCTCATTTCAACAAAAAATGACCTAAGAAATTAAGGTTTATTGATTATTCCACATGCAGACACGGGAATTCTATTATATAGGGTTCAAAAAAGTTCAAGAAAGGTGAAAATTCGGCATTAAATTTTATTGTAAGAGCTCAGAATTCCACGGGTATTTTCAGTTTATTTTAATTTGATGCATCTTTGTTTTCATTCTCTGACTTTCGTGGATGAAGTGCATGTGACAAAAAGTGCAGGTTATTAAACCCAATTGAAGGGTTTGCTGCAAAAAGGAGGTAGCTCCAGTTTTCAATTTTTACAAGCTTAGAGCCAGGGGTGATTGTGTTCCGGTATTTTACCGGATTTCCGGTATTTTCATGATCGATTCAGGTATTTTCATGTTCAAAAATACCGGAAATAAAATATTTTTGATTATGCTTTTATTTTCCCATCTTTTTCGATTTTTTTTCCTTTTTCGAATTTTCGATGATTATACCTATAATTATTTATAATATTCATCAAACAGAAATGTTTAGATGAAAATTTGAATTGTTTTTTTACCTTAGTAAATTATTTTATTTGCATCCGATATGAGAATCAAATTTTTCTCACTTTTGAGCTTTTGATGCTTATTACCCTTAGTTGGGAGACATATAAATGAAATGCAACAAAATGTAACAAATGCAACTTTAACTTTCATTACTTTATAAATGCTTTCGCACAACAAACAGTAATTCTGTTTGTCTTTTGCTTTCTCCTTAAAATATTTTTTTGGAGATAATTGCTCATCACCAGCTCAAAAGTAACTTTATTAATCATTTACAATTTAATTAAATGCATGTACAATATTTTGACTAAAAACTGTTTGAATGTATGAAATGTGTTAGTTTATGAAAGGAAATTAATTATTATATATGTATAATTATAAAATTAGGTGTGCTTAAGTAATAGTGGCCTTGGTTTTAAAAAAGCACCCCCCCCTCCCACTTTTTCTTTAAAACTTTCAGGTATTTTTTTATGAACTCACAATCACCCCTGCTTAGAGCATCAAACAACATTTTAAAGCTTGTGTTATTCCTCTTGTATAACAGTTCTGTGAAGCCTACAAGAGAAAGTACTGAAAATGAAAAATAAAAAAAGTGGATGGATTTAAGCTTTAATGTAATTTAAACCTAAATACAAACCTTTTCAAAACATTATAATTGGAGCTGCCTCATTTTTGCAGCAAGACCTTCAATTTATGTCTACACTACACTCTAAGTGCTTTTGGACTTTTTTGTTATTATTTTTTTCTTTTTGTCATTTAAATATTTGCCATGCCCAAATTTATATACCTAAAGACGGCCCTCAAAGGGTTTTTGATTTT
>JAXGGA010009128.1:0-52975 GCA_038373865.1 Uloborus plumipes | reverse complement strand
CCAAACCCTTTAATTAATTTAAAATTTATGACTTATGCTGCCATCATTCTAAATCTCTCCAGTTTTGAAACGTGTACACCTTAAATCTTGCATAATAAGCTCATTGTATGGAACATATAACGATGTACTTGCATGCTTAATCTTCCTCTGAAAATAATACATTAAAAATAGACTGGTTTGACGGAAAAATTCTTTGACCTGAACCTTTTATGCAAAAATAAAATCGAAAAACATTTTTGAAGCTCTTTAAAAAAATTGCTCTACTTTTAAAGTGCTATGCAACACACCATCTGCCATTTACTGCATGGAATTTTAAAAACTTTTTTTTTGAAATGTAGATTCCTTTATTTATTTTTCCCTAAATCTAAATTCAAAACCAGCTCTGATTTTTTCAAAAATAACTAACGACCAATTAGGCAGGGGAAAATGCGGAAAACTTTTTGGAAAGATAAAGATTGTATCCACCAAGGGAGAGTGAAAACTAGCTTAGTCTCATTACTGACATTAACATTTGAAAGAACGTTTTCCAGGCCAACTTTAGGGAAAAATTATATACTTTCACTTGTGCCGCCTTCTTCAACAGAACGTGAGTGAATGGATAAGAAACATCTTTTTTGAGGATTATTGTTTTCACCCATTAGACCAGGAAGCCTCAAAGTAGGCCACATTACAACATCGATCCCCGTTTAAGCTCAAAGGATGTAAGGTCATGAATACCTTAATGAGAAGTGAATGTTAAAGCGCTCAGTGATCCATTACAAAAAACATTTTCTTCGCAAATTATCTTATTAAGTTTTCATCTCTATATTTTGAAATAATAATATTTAATATCTTATTGGATTATAACTGATGTTACCATTGCTGCAGAACGCTCAAACATAATGGTGAATGACCTCTGCAAAACTACTGTGTAGAGAAAATGATTGCTCTAATGTTCAAACTAGTCTGCAACTAAGTTGTAATTAACACCTTTCGATTGATTTATTTCATTTTCTTCTTTTAAATATTAAAATCCCAAAATAAATTTCTACCCTGTTAAGAAGAAAAAGTTCTTATGAAAGTTCAAGTAGCAATAAATTATTCTCGCTCTCATTGTTATCCCTCACTTCGATTAATTTTTTCGTGAGTTTTAGAATGATGCAAAAAACTGCGAAGAAGCATCGTTACTTGATTGCACATAAGCGAATTTTTATAAAAATTTTCTGTGCTAAAAATTGATGGAGAGTTAAATTATCACTTCGAAAAATTCTTTCGTGTGCTTTAGAAACCTATGCGGTTACATTGCTCCCCCCTCCCACCCTTCTTGATTTTATAATTTTTTTTTACGTACACATGAATATGTAACAAGGATTTTCGCCGCAGCAGATTTAAATATCCGCAGCAAAAAACTAAATTAGATATTTGCCAGACGCATCATGAGTACTATTCATTATTTGGCAGAAGGACACGTCTTGACCTAAAAACTGTTTAGTTTCTAGTTCTAAAGGGGAAACTGTGCCTCGTCTAGGCAGCGCGATGGTAATTTCATTTATTTTAAAAACGTAATTGCGGAGAAATGAGCTAGATATATTGATGACTTAAACCGTTGAACATTGAGTAGGACATTATGATTTTTCAAGATGTCAATTCAGTGGCGCACCCACGGGAAGAGCTATGGAGTTTGAGCTCCTCCCAAGAGTATGAAGATGAAATTTCTTGACAAGACCAAGAAGAGAGTCTTAAATTTCGAGGGTTTTTCAACCTTTGATTTTAGAAAATTTTAGAGAGAAAACCCTCATCAGACACAAGCACCAATCCCGTGTTTAATTTCACCTCTGATAGTTTAATTTTTACTTCGAAGAACTTCGTTCACTTACTCTTTGCTTCTCTCCTAACTTGGAATAAAAAACTTAAAATGAATTTTTTGGACCTCATTGTAATTCCAGTAGCGAGCATCCGCACCTCCTCTTTTTGACCAACACCTCCTATAAGAAAAAAAAAATATTCTGATTCTCGGAGATTGGATGCTATTTGAGAGGTGTACCATTCCTTGGGAGGGAGGGACGAGCACTTTGTTTTGATCACATTCCTTCTATTAGATGATCAAACATTTCTGTTTTTGACACATTAATATGCAAAACTGCAACGTGTTGAATGAAAAAATATTTATTAATTTTGATATAAAAAAGTGAAACACTCATAGTTGTCAAACTTTGTTACTACTACTTCCGAAGTAAATCTCAAATAATCTTTAAAGACACTATGGTATGGGCTCTATGATATAATAAGAGTTTACTAATAATTATTTATTATTTCACTACTTAAGATTTTAAGTTATTATCTTGTCTATAAGCTAGAATTTATGCGGCAATGTCAACAAGAATGAATCGGGATTGTATTAATTACAGCTTCAGATAAATGCTCAAAAACATCCTTTGAAGAAATGTTCAACAGCGGATGGTTTAAGATTCTTGTTTTGTGACTTACTGAGAGTGTGTAATCTAAAATGGATATTACATTTTAAAAGAGAAGAAAGTAATGTGAGCGTGCATTTTTAAGTGTACTTGAAAGCGTTTTAAATTGGAAGTTTTCTGATGCTATAAATGATAAAATATTTTTTCTGTTTATTAGATAAATCAGATTTTTTACAGCGGAGATTTGTTGACAAATTGCTCCTTAAACGTCTCGTTTAAGTGCTAATCATCTAAAATACTATGAGAACAAATTTAAACTGCGTTCTTGCCTGTAACCAATAAATACACCCTGACATTGCTTAAATTAAAATTAAACTTGTAAATATCAACCCGAAATCTGATTATAACTAAATAAATAAATAAATCTTTCTGAAAAAAAAATATTTTTTTTATCGTTTACAGTATGTGCATTTGACTAGTTGAGAATATTTACTTCTTGTACTTCTGTGACAATATGATACTTTTACTGTATCAATATTTTTGCACATTTGACTAAATTACTTGTTGCTTTTTCATTAGAAGTTTAAATTGCCTAAGCGTTTTTTGAAACTACTAACCATACTTTCACATAGGCGGCTCGTACAGGGGGGGGGGTAAGGGGACCATTGCCCCCTCACTTCCAAAAGTAGAGGGGTCTTGCCCTCGCACTTTTCAGAGTTAAAAATTAATTTATCGATTGAAAAATGAGCTGATACTCAGCGGATCGATTTGTTTCAGCAAAACAAAGCTGAAAATTCCAAAAATTGGGCTCTTCCATGTTTTTTCATACGAGTGGAACTTTTAAACAGAACGGTATGCTCAATGACGGCCAACCGACTTACCTTTCGCGTTTATATTCCGCCTTTTTTAAAGGTCATTTAATTAGCAATGTTAAAATCCAATAACATGGCCAAATGTTGTCGGGGGGGGGGGGGAGGCATCAGAAGTGTTGTCTATTAAATAACCCCTCACATTTCTTTTGACCCCCTATACAGGTCCGTCATTTCCGCTTTTTCCCTGGGAATAGGGCAATCGTGTTTACTCACTGCATTCCCCCCTACCAAAGCCTGGGGAAATGCCCCCCCCCTTTAAATTACGGACCTGCATACTTAAAAGAAATGTTTTTTAAAAGGATTTTACCCAATTTTAAGTAGAACTCTGAAAACGTGTTCAAAAAATTCAAAAGGAATTTCCACTCCTCGAACATGTTTAAAAAAGAAAGTTATTTTAAACAGGCAGATATATTTCATTTTATTTCCTTTCAGCCGGCGCAACAGCGCAGAAATCTTGAAAGCTCCTTCTTTCCGATAATTATTCTTGAGCGATTCCATACCAAATCACCGAAAAAAAAAAAAGTTGGTCGCACGACCGACTCGGATTTTTTTTTAATTTGGTACACAGATTGATGGTATAGAGGTATGAAAAAGCCCAAAAGGAAAGTTACCTGCTCCACTTATTTTCTGAGATACATGCCCTCAAAGTTTGTCCGCCACGTCAAAATACTAAAAAAGTGATGTTATTTAATCATTTTTTATAAAAAATCGTACTCATGCAAAATAAAAGTGTTAGATATCTATGGAAACTAGTTACTCCAGGCATTTTGAAAAAAAATACTAGAACGTTCATAATGAAAATTGCCAAGGTACAGGGCTCTTTGAAGTTGTCACCACAAAAACTTGATTTTGCAGATATTGCTAAAATTCAGGCATTTATTACAAAAAAAGGCAAACAAAACCAAAGGTTTTCTCACTTTCTGGTAGTGTACAGGTCCTCCCTGTAAATTGCTACGCAATAAATTTTTTGGGGTTCTCACTCCTTCTTGGAAATATTTTAGCTTAAAGATAAGCCGTAAGGCAAAAAATGCGTTTTTGGCCATCTTGGCAGCCATTTTTCTCATAAAGGGGGAGCAGTAGAAACTTTAATTTTTTTTTTAAACAAGCCACTGATATGTTAGCTATTCACAGGAAAAGAGTTTACTTTTGGTTATTTCTCCCATTAAGAGATATCCTGCTGACAGTATATGCATGTTTTTCGCGACGACCATATGCTTTTGTTCCCCCTCTCATGGACTTAAAATTAATTAAACCAAAAAATAATGATATATTTATTATTAGCTGTATTATCTACCCAATATGTCATGAAATTTAATTTATTAAATCATTGAACAATAAATTAGATAATTGATGAAAAAAAGAAAAAGTATTTCTCTGATGCCTGAGCATTATGCATTCATAATTATAAAGCACTAAATACTTTCTTGAGAAATTAATTAACATAAATGAGCTCTAAATATTTATATTATAAGCAATACCCAATCTTGTGATTGGGATACTCCTGTTTTTAATTGAAGAATTTCTTGAATATCACATGAATATCAGGAAAATAAATGAGGTCTTTTCGTTTGATGTAGGATATTTTATGACAAATTTCATTTGATGGGCTACTAACTGAGCATGGTGATAAAGAGCTATTAATTTCAGCATCGAATTCCATTTTACCTTATTAACAGTTAAATATTTACAAAATAATTAAATAAATAATTTAATATAAAGCCGTGCTTGAAGAATTAAAATTAGTGCAACTAATTTATTCCCATACTGATCTTTACAAAATTGACATGCGTTGACACTGATAAGGACTGACAAGAAAAAGTTTACTCACTAAAATATTAGTTCACAGATACTATAAAGCATACATTCTATTTTCCACAAAATAATACTGCAACAAAGAACAAGGGTATCCTCCTGTTTATAGCCATCAATCAGGAACATCCAATCACAAGACTGGGTATTGCCTATGAGATAAATATTCGAAGCTCCTTTATTTTAATTGATTTTTCAAGAAATTCTTTAGTACCTACCCCTTTATACCCTTGTTCTTTGTTGCAGTATTATTTTGTAGAAAATAGAATGCAGGCTTTATAGTATCTGTGAACTAATATTTTAGTGAGTAAACTTTTTCTTGTCAGTCCTTATCAGTGCTCAACGCATGTCAATTTTGTAAAGATCAGTATGGGAATAAATTAGTTGCACTAATTTTAATTCTTCAAGCACGGCTTTATATTAAATTATTTATTTAATTATTTTGTAAATATTTAACTGTTAATAAGGTAAAATGGAATTCGATGCTGAAATTAATAGCTCTTTATCACCATGCTCAGTTAGTAGCCCATCAAATGAAATTTGTCATAAAATATCCTACATCAAACGAAAAGACCTCATTTATTTTCCTGATATTCATGTGATATTCAAGAAATTCTTCAATTAAAAACAGGAGCTTAACAGGAGTATTGCTTATAATATAACTATTTAGAGCTCATTTATGTTAATTTATTTCTCAAGAAAGTATTTAGTGCTTTATAATTATGAATGCATAATGCTCAGGAATCAGAGAAATACTTTTTCTTGTTTTCATCAATTATCTAATTTATTGTTCAATGATTTAATAAATTAAATTTCATGACATATTGAGTAGATAATACAGCTAATAATAAATATATAATTATTTTTTGGTTTAATTAATTTTAAGTCCATGAGAGGGAGAACAAAAGCATATGGTCGTAGCGAAAAACATGCATATACTGTCAGCAGGATATCTCTTAATGGGAGAAATAACCAAAAGTAAACTCTTTTCCTGTGAATAGCTAACATATCAGTGGTTTGTTTTAAAAAAAAATTAAAGTTTCTACTGCTCCCCCTTTATGAGAAAAATGGCTGCCAAGATGGCCAAAAACGCATTTTTTGCCTTTTGGCTTATTTTTAAGCTAAAATATTTCCAAGAAGGAGTGAGAAACCCAAAAAATTTATTGCGTAGCAATTTACAGGGAGGACCTGTACACTACCAGAAAGTGAGAAAACCTTTGGTTTTGTTTGCCTTTTTTTGTAATAAATGCCTGAATTTTAGCAAAATCTGCAAAATCAAGTTTTTGTGGTGACAACTTCAAAGAGCCCTGTACCTTGGCAATTTTCATTATGAACATTCTAGTATTTTTTTTCAGAATGCCTGGAGTAACTAGTTTCCATAGATATCTAACAGTTTTATTTTGCATGAGTGCGATTTTTTATAAAAAATGATTAAATAACATCACTTTTTTAGTATTTTGACGTGGCGGACGAACTTTGAGGGCATGTATCTCAGAAAATAAGTGGAGCAGGTAACTTTCCTTTTGGGCTTTTTCATACCTCTATACCATCAATCTGTGTACCAAATTAAAAAAAAATCCGAGTCGGTCGTGCGACCCCCATTCGGTGATTTGGTATGGAATTGCTCTCTTATGAAGCAGAGTATAACATATCCCACAAAACTAAGGTTTTAACTACATCTTATCACTAAAATTGGATTGAATAATGACAAAATCAGGCATATAATGGTAGATATCTCACGTTGCAACCATGTTGGCAACAGTTTCTGGGCACGCTTCTTTCCAGCGCCATCTGTCGAATTTTTTTGTTAGAGGATGGAGAATGTTACTCAATCGATCTAGCTCTCACACCTTTTTTCGTTATAATAATGTTTTCTTTACAAAAATTGAAAATGAAAAAAGAAAAAAAAAAAAAAAAAACCTGTGATTTAGAGAAGCCTTGTAAAAAAAAAAAAAAAAAGGCTTCAAAATGAGCCATAATTTAACATTTTAAAATTGGCAACAATATTACTGGATTTTGCAGACGCTGTTTCGTGTTTATCGGCGGCGATTTCAAAACATTTTTTTTTTAAATTTTCATACTAACCATTGCTGCAGTATTTGAAAAAGTTACTTGCATTCTGATGTATTTTCTCTTTCGTTGCTATACTATATTAAAAATTTGCTTATCATTTGCTCTAGGTATGGAAGTGAATTATCTCTTGTTGAAAATTTTTGGCAGAATAATTATACCCAAGCTCTTGCTTCTTCCAACTTGAAAGATGTCGGCCACAAAGCCTACTGGTTGGGTAAGTTCGAACGACAATTTAAACATTTTTGATATTGCACCAAAACTATGCAAATCTGAATGTTTGATGCCTCTGAATTTATGAACTTTTCCCACGTTTCCCATCAAGTTGAAATATTTCTAAAAAGACTTAAAATCATAAAAATAAAGAACATGCCTTGAACTCTTCTAAACCTTTTATGTAATCTCTATAAGAGCCATACATTTTCTCGTAATCCCTTTAATTGCTTTAATAATTTCAACTGTTAAATTGAACTCATATCAGTTTCGAATATTATATTGCTTTTGAAGCCTTCCACTTTAAGTGACATTTATAATCTATTTTTCCTTTTCAAAGATCTTTATCATCAGTCCAGTGTGAGGAAAACCAAGCATAGGTCAACATAATTTAATGTCACATCCTTTTATAAAAGGATTCAACAAGGACTTATAACGTGTGTGACTATTTCAGTTTTCAGCTGTTGCACATGTTAAAAGTTTTTTAAAAATTGATTATTAAGAATAAAAACTATAATTTTATCATTCTTGTAATTGTTTTACAAAACAATGTAAAATAAAATATTAGACCACAAGTATATTAATATTGAACCAACATGTTACATGGTGAAGTTGCTCTATGGTATCAACTAATTCATCAATATTTTTCACAATATGAGTCTTATATACAGATAACTTTCTTTGGGAAATTTATATCAGGGAAGAAAAATTCATTGTGCTAACTGCAGTAATTGTTTGAATGGATGTAAAAAAAAAAAAAATGTATTATGTCTTGCAGTCAAGAATAAATTACAAGAACATTCATGTATGGTGAAGTGGGACAGACTAGGAATCTTCAGAGAGACTTTTTAGTAGTTTAAAGAACTAGTTTTAATTAGGGGAAAAAGCAGTATTTTAGTCGGTTCTCATGGTCTCCTTCTATTTAAGGCTTTGGATTAGTAACTAGAGTGTTGTCAGCTCCATTCCAGACAGTCAAAGATCTTCCTTGTTTCCTACTGGAAATAATAAGTGCTCTATTAAAATTATAGACTTAAACTTGTAGTCGGAGCTAACATGGTGATGACCTAAACAGTTTTTAGATGTCAGCAAGTTCTGCTAAAACTATAATAATACCTATATAACAGTGGCGTGCTGTCCATGGACCACAAGGACTAGGCTAGACCCTTAAATAATCAACCAGTCAAAAAATTAAAAAAAAAAATTTGATACCAAAACATAAATTTCATATTTGAAATGTTCGCAAGCAAAGATGCAGGAGGTTTTAAAAGCTTCTAAAGCACTAATTCTTCAAAGAGCCCCTATTTCTCTGTTTCTCCAACGGTTGCGTCACTCTCACCGACTTGCTCGAGCGAGGGACCAGTAGACAGAAGCCTGTGTGAAGCCGAGTCAGTGTAGCTTGCCCGAACCTTGGCATTTGCTCAGAAGCTTACATTTGATCAATTAACACCTTTGCAAACAATCTGACGATCCTCGTTTTAGGGCCTTTTGTGCAGGTTTCAAAGTGAGTTTCAGGACCAGCAAACCAACTTCTAAAAACTATTTTCCTCTTTCTACACTTAGTTTTAATTAATGGCAGAGGACTCGGTTGTAGAATTGAGTCCTCAGCTGGACGTCATGGACGAGCATGCGCAGTTCAACCGAACAGTCGGGAGCTCCGCCGAAAATCGCCTTACGTGTTAGAAGACACTAATGAACTTTTTCTTTTCTTTCTTCCTTTTTAAAGGGCGTAGGGGAAGCTCCCCCAAATCACTGAGCTTCTCTTGTTGTTATTGTTAGTGTATATTTTTTTACTACTCTTAAATAAAGGACTTCAGAATTATTAATTTGATAATTTAAATTTGTTTTTATGTAACTGTGAAAGACCGAAATTGGAGAATATCAACATTTACCAGATTTCTGCATTTGACAGTAACATAAAAAATATATACACTGTTTAATGCGAACAACTGGTCCCCTTTAAAATATTGCTCTGCACGCCACTGACCTATAACAAGAAAGTACTCAAAACTACATAGCAGTTGGTTCTTCTTTAGCTATATTTTTCTTATTTTTACTCTTATTCCGCCCTATTTGATGTGTCCATAGTTTTCTCAACATTTATTTTTTTATTCATATTGGCATGTGGAAAATTTAAAAAACTAGAATCTGAAATGTGTTAAATGATTGCTTAATAGTACCCACTGCAATCAAGAATAATTTATTTTATCTGAGTAACCTTCAAATACATGAAATGAAATGTTTTTCTACTCTTTGTTTCAAATATATGCTGACACTTCTACAGCAAACTGTAAACCATCCTTTTTATGTTAAATTTCATATTTATAAATTCAAAATTTTTATAATATAATATCTACCTTAGAAAATCTTCCGTGTTAAATTTTGAAATAAATTCAAGAATATTAAGATAAACCAAAATTATTGTACTCAAAATTCAAAGCATGGTTTGAAAATTTTCAGGCTTAACAACTGTGGATGATCTTTCAACGAACACATTAGAATCTGCTGGCGGATCATTTATATCATTGTACATGGGGTTTTGGGATACTGATCAACCACGACCCCAAGATGGTAGCTGTGTTGAAGCACTTGTTGAACATTCTGTACAACATTGGAAATTAACAACATGTGAAACACTGTTACCTTTCATGTGCCAAATGGATGCTTGTCCTAGTGGTAAGTTAAATCATTAATTATTTTGTGTATTTATCACTGTAGTCTAGGCTAGAAATTAAGCCAATATTTTTTTCTTCATTTACTCAAAAATAAGATTCTGAATTATTTTTTATTGTGTATAAAAAGTTATTCAGATATTCATATACCACCTCCTTACCTGTGCATAAACCAGTGTTAGTACACCAAAATACCTTATTCATTCTATCTGTCTTTTAAGTGACTTGTGCTCAGGGCTGCCGAGAGGGGGGGGGGGTCAGCAGGGGCAAAATCCCCGGGGCCCGGCTGCTGGTTAAAAAAAAGGCAGTTTTTTTGTTAACTGAACTTCATTTTTGTGTAGGCAAAGCAAAAACATCTCGCATCTACATGTGTCCACAGCAATGCAACAAGTGCTCGTAGCCCAATGCCTTAGGGGGCTATCTTCTTTAATACTTACCAGGCATTTCTTACGTGTACAATGGAAAGTTTTAATGAACTTTCAAAGTGAGGAAAAAAGCTTTTAATAGTCAAGAAATGTAATTTTTTTCAAAGGATTTTAAAACACATACATGTGTAATTTATGTAAATATACGTATTATTAATTTTGTGAAGTAGTGATAGAATTATTAATAGTTATTAGTAAATTGAAGTAGGAATATTATTTGTAAATTTGTGTTATGTATTTCTGATTTATTTCCTACGCATTTATATCATAGTATACTTCCGTACAGCACACGAGGGCCCCGGTAAACCTCTCGGCGGCCCTGCTTGTGCTCACATAAGTTTATAATAAATAGTTATGGTACAATTTTAGTTTGTTTTTACATGGTTTGTTTTTTTTCCTTGTTGTGTTAGTACTTTTTAAATCTTGATGTAAAGAAATATTCTGATTGCTGGTTTGACTGCATAAAGTAGTTCAGTATCATTCCTAAGGTTGAATCAGCTCTAATTTCTTTGTTTATGAAAATAAAAATGGTAAAGGGTTTCTAAGTTATTTATTTATTTTTGTTTATTTCAGGGTCGTTTTTTTGTAGCAATGGTAAATGTGTTAATAATAAGTGGAAATGTGATGGCCAAGATGACTGTGGAGACAGATCAGATGAAATGGATTGTCCAAGTACGGAACTGATTATTTTATGTGTTTGTTTAGACAAATATTTTTTTGTAAAATTTAAAAATTCTTTAAATACTGAAGAAAATTTTTCATGTATGATTTTGGCCTATTATCTATATTGGTTTTGATTGAACCATTAAATTTTTTAGCTGTTGAAATTGCAAAGATAAGTGTTAATGCCTTTGTTGAGGAATCTATTTCTTCTTACAACTATTTTACTTGCAGAATAAACATTTCATGCACATGTCGCTATATTTTTATGCAGGGTACGGTAAAAATAACTCTATTCCAAATGTAGAGAAAGCAATATACAAAACTGCAGAAAAGTTTATGTACCCTTTTATTTCAATTTTTATGATTTATGTTACACCACAAATCACTTCATTTTAAGAGTGACATCCCCCAAATGCTCCTTCACTTCCTACGCATTTATGAATTCACTGTATTCATGAACTCTCTTCTTCTAATGATCGTTTAATTCTTCGATTATTTAAATCAGTAGTTAAGTTTTCTAGTATAATAGGCTTGGTGGAAACCTTCAAAAGATAATAACTGATAACCAGTAGTTCAAAAGATGTACATATCCCTAATAATGTTGATTAGCCCAAGATAAAATATAGAATAAAAGAGATAATTTATAAAGTGCCTAAATGCATTCCCAGCTTCTGTGCTTTAATTACAATTTTTGCTCTTATTGTTTTCAGACTTGTGCAGATATCATTTCAGAAGCTCAGGTGATTCCATACAATCTCCTAATTATCCAAACAAATATGAGCCAAGTTCTGATTGCAAATGGACTTTAGAAGGAGCTGTTGGCACTGGAATAGTTTTGCAGGTATAATAGTTTGATAATGTTTATATATATACTTATACATAGATTGATTTCCAACAAAAGAAGTGAGCTTCATAGTCTGCAGAACTCATTTTTATATGTAAAATGACCTGTACTCATTAAACATGTACAAATTCATACAAATTGAAAAGCGCTTTGCTTTCATAAGCTACTACGTATGAAAAAAGATGGTATATATTTATATTTGTGTACACATAAAAGTGTGCGTGTGTGTGAGAGAGAGAGTATGCTGGTGGATAATTTACTGTCTTACAAAGATTCAAAAAGAAAAACAATCATGTAGGAAATGAAAATGAAGTGTCCTTTTCTTTCAATTACACCAATGAATAATAATTATTTATATCCATATAGGAACCTTTTATGTTATTATTATATTTTAAGTTGACTCCATATAGGAACCTTTTATGTTATTATTATATTTTAAGTTGACTGAGTGACCTCAAGTAATGAAAATTAATTATCATCAACTATTTCATTTGATAACACTTTCTTATTTCTTTTTTCATGGCATCAACTTCCTAAGAATTGCTTACATTCATTCTTTTTTCCACTAGTATAAGAGCCGGAACAATAAGTGTTCATCCTCTCCAAGTTCAATGGTGCAACCACCTGGCTACAGAGCAGCCCCAAATGATAATCCCCGATTGAGTTTAAAAACCTCCCTAAATGAATTTGCCTAACATTTCAATGCCACAGTCTGCTCCATGAAATTCCCATATTCCCAATGTTCCCAAATTCCCCATGGACACTCTTGAATAAGTATATGTTGTGATGCTGCAATTTGATCAAAATTAGCTCCTTTGTAATGTAACCACACCTTAAAAATTTTGATAAAGTCATTTGCAGCTCTAATGTGATTCAGTACTATTTAAACAGGGGTGGCCAACCTTGTTGGGAATAGTGCCACTATCTAGGTGAAAAAAGTTCGGCGTGCCATTTTCAATTTTTTCAACAAGCTGAACATTTTTAATAAGTTAAAAAAGATTATTTGCTGACTGACTCGGTGAGTTTCTAGTACATTTTTAGCTAGTACAATTAATCAGTACATTTTTTCAGGTCAGTCTGAGGGGTGAAAATGATAAAACAAGTGAAAAAAATCCGAGTATAAGAGATAGCGTTAAAAAAACTTTTATACGTTCAGTCAGTAGGGTTGTGCTTAAAATATAAGCAAATAACAAAAAAAAAAAAAAAAAAAAAATCTAAAAATTAAACGGTCAGTACTTAATATGGCTTATGGATGGGTCCCTCTTTTACCCCGTCATTAATTTTAGAATTAATTCTTGAAAAAGCTAACACATATCAGGGCTTTAAGTGCTATCAGTTAGCATTCAATATTATTATAATTCTTTTCATATTCATTAAAAAATATATTTGTTCACAAACATTTTTTGAACAAAATTTACGACAGCACCAGACAGCTAAAGCGTGTAAATAAGAAAAAAAAGTTGTTGGTACAAATTTGCAAAATTCAATGTAATTTGGATGACTGGCAGTGGATGTAGGCTTTTATACTTGGTTTCCAATGCTATAAGATGCAACATGTCGGCAATTTTAGTTTGGATTTTAGGTAGACAACAAGTAATGCCTTGCAAAGAAATAGACGACGAATTTGAAAACATCAGTAATTTTTTGTCATCTTAAAACTCATCAAACCTATATATTACTGAATGCATACTTCAAAACAGATGTAAATTTTTACTATCAATCCTGAGGACATTATTAACTTTGGGTAGCTACTTCCATTATTGATGTGAAATGTGTTAATATTTTTTCTCCGAAGTCAAGAGAATGAAATTGTTTGGAAGTTTCATTGTAAAGTAATGTGTATGATCTATATAGGTTTAGGAAACAATTTTTGTCCTAAAATCTTAAATTTGAATTATTTAGGCGCCAGACAATAAAGTATGAAATAGCTGAATTTAATCGCTAATATTCATTCGTAAAGAACATTCACTTATTCCTTCAAGGTATTTTAAAACACATTCCCTCAAATTCTAAAACAGCATGAGTATATTTGATTTATATAGCTATCGCACATTTCAATGAAGGAGTAACTTGTCAACCTCTTCACTTTTTTTTTAAATTTTCACCTGGGAAAAGGTTGACAAGTTACGACCCTATTCAATGAGCCTTAAAAATTTGTCTTCCAAAATAAATTTCAAGCAATGCAGCAAAAAACACTTAAGGTGCTCTTTTTCTGCCACCAATACCGAATTTTGTCTATTCTGATGGTTTCTTTATCTTAGTGGCAGAATTAACTTCTTCAAACATTTCCTCACCTCCCGCTGAAAGTATTTATCCGTAAATCCAAAAATTCTTCTACACCATCGAAAGTTTCATTCATGTTACACACAAATATCGCTCATGAGCTAGAACAGTGACACAACTCAAAACTTTGGAATAACGTACTGACAAGTAATTCAAATCCTAAATGTAATGCTCTTTCTTGCCGCAACACTCACACAAAGCTAGCTCACATAATTGGTGCATGGTGGTACAAACACGATACAATCAGTACTGAAACATCTTTAAAATTTAATGATTTAGCGGAATTTTTTTCAAGCATTAAGTATGCATTATTAATTTAAACAACAAAAATTAACCAGTAAACATAACTTCGTTGTTTTTTTTTTCGCCCGTATTGTAATATTTGAGATTTTTGTATAAATTTTTGAATGTCCAAAACTAACGATAAGTACAATTGTTTTGGCAATGGGTATGTCAGCCTCCTGAAACATGTCAGCTCATGGTTCTATTTTTCTGGGTAAGAGTCTTAGTTTTTGGAAATATGTTCTCAATTTGTAAAAATTTTCTACAAGTCTTCGCGTGCCACTCCTGCTGCTCTGCCGTGCCACACTAGCCAACCCACGGCACGTGGGCCACACTGTGGCACGCGTGCCGCGGGTTGGCCACCACTGATTTAAAGTAATACAAAGTTAACATGAATCATGTAGAGCTTTTCATAGTTTATAGTACAGCTTTGGAATGAGTTTCTATGTATTATTACCTTTAAATGCACCCCTGTTTTTTATTTTGTTTACATTTTGTGAGCTTGGAAATTTTCCATTTAAGACATAAAAAAATGCGTTTAGTTTATTTTCCTTTTTTTATAGTTCTCTGATTTTGAAACAGAAGTGAACTTTGATACTGTTCAAATATTAGCTGGTGGTCGAACAGAAGAGTCTGGTGTCAATTTAGTGACCCTATCAGGTCCTCAAGATCTTGCAATGAAAACATTTACGACAGCATCTAATTTGATGATAGTAAAATTTCGTTCTGATGCTTCTGTGGAGAAAAAAGGATTCCGAGCTAGTTGGAAAACTGGTAATGTTATGTTTCTGTTTTTTCTTAGCGTTTTATTGCATTATAATTTTGTTATAAAAACTTGTTTGATTACCTGGTGGATCCAGTGATTCTCACTGCCTTATGCCACTGCTTTACGTTTATTTTTTATATATTCCACATGAAATTCCTGCCACATGCTTTTGTATCACGAGTAATAGTAAGAAATTAATATTCTGATTATATACCGCTGCAAGTTATTATATGATTAAAAGTGGTAATGTCTATTCTACAAGATATGCTGTCGTTTCTACATTCTCTATTGTCAAATATGATAGTTTTAAAAGAGGGAAATTTTAAAGTTTAAGAATTTCTTAGTCCATCTTTCCTAAAAATAGCTCCTATTTGATTATAAAATAGATAGATAGTTACTAAATATATTTCATTTATTGTTCTTTTCTTTTCTCAGTTTTGATTTAAATATAAATTAATTTTTGTAGTATATTATTTGTTACTTATTTTAACCTAATTTCGCAGAACCCATCAAATGTGGAGGCGAACTTTTAGCCAAACCAACAGCACAGCTGTTTAATTCTCCACTATATCCTCAATCTTATCCAGGTGGCTTAGAGTGTTTATATATAATAACAGCTCCATCAAGTAAAATAATAACCCTTGAGGTAAGACTTATACGTAAATTTTTCTTTGAATTTTTTTGTATTTTGCTTACATGTTTTTGTGCCACTATATGCTGAATTATTTAAAATAGTTATTTAGGCTGTTGAAAATGCATAAAATATATAAATAAAATTGTTAGATCAAGGTATCCCCAGTAAAAAAATTAAGTCCTCAAAATAGCAAATCCATTTGTTATGTAGTCTTTTGTGCGGTACTTGACTCAATGGACTCCCCATGGCCAATTTTTACATGGAGAAATTTGAAAACACGGTCCTCAACACCGCAGAAAAGCAATCCGCCAGTTGGCTCAGATACGTCGATAATACGTTCATGATACGGAACCATGGAGAAGAAGAATTTCGCTGATTTTTGACTAATATCAGCATACATGAGAACATTCAATTTACCATGGAAACTGAAAAAGACAGGAAATTGCTTTTTCTTGACGTCCTAGTGAGCCGTAGAGGAGAGGGAACCCTAGGTCACTGCGTTTAACGTAAGCCAACATATACGAATCGCTACATGCACAAGGACTCCAATCACGATCCTCGACAGAAGAGGGATGTGTTAAAAACTTTATATGTTACAGCCTCTTGAATCTGTTAGCCAACTGTCTTTGAAAATGAACTTTCCCTCCTCACTAATGGCTTCCAAGCTAATAACTTTTCGACTTTAAAAGAGCTTTCCACCCCAAGATTGAAAAGAAGACATCTAAAGAATAACCGGCCAAGTCAACAGTCTACCTTTCCTACGTTGAAGACGTCACCGACAGAGTTGAAAGGCTTTTGCGCCGATATAAGACCAAGACTGTTTTCAAGCCCACCCACTGAATGGTAATCTAATACGTTCTGTGAAAGATGCAAGAGATCCTTTGTCCGAGGCGAGAGTTTACAAGATCCCCTGTTCCGGCGGATCTGTTTACATCGGGACAACGAAGAGAAACATTTCTACGAGGATCAAGGAACATCGAAAAAATTGCCATCCAGGCTACACGGAAAAGTTGGCAGTAGCGGAACATACTTTTAGTGATGGCTTCCACAATATCGAATTTAAGAAAAAAAAATATTGTTATGGACTTCTCACTACTACACCAGAATAAACAGAGAAGCAATTGAGATCTTCAAACATTCAAATAATTTCAACAGGAAGAAAAAAATGTAAAATTAAACAAACTTTGGCATCCTGTATTGAAAGGGATTAACCAGCCTATCACCGGCCAGAACGAAATTAGCTGTAGCTCGGCTAGCTCCTGCCAACCAGGAAGGAGGAGCATGGACATTCATCGGCCAATAACAGACCAGGACAAAGAGGCCACTTCCTTGTTAAATACCTGCCAATACTTCAAAACTGTATCAGTCATCGAGAGGAAGCTTCATCAACACCACTGAAAATAGCTGCCGCAGATGCAGCCGCAACGTTTGGGACAACTCTAATCAGACCACGGCACAACAGCCCAGAATTTTCAAATAATATTGACAACAGCCGTGAAAGCCTTTGCTTCACTCTTCCATTTTTTTATGCATATACCACTTACACATCAACACACTCTTTAACACCATCTGTTTCCATTGTTTTCAACAAATATGATTACTAAGTTCTCAAAACATCTGTGCATTGCATGTTTGCCCACCTTCCAAGAAGAATAAATCTCGAAACATTTTTAAACAAATTTTCTTCAAACAATCATTTTTAAGATTTCCAGTGTAGTTATAAAAATATCAGAAATAATTGGTGGAAAGGTGCGAATTGTAATCATAAAAAGGTGTAATTATTCAGGGGCTGCAAGCCTAATAATAATAATAAAAAAAATCCGCTCATATTGCTGAACTAACTTTTTGACGCATGCTTTTCTTGTTAAGGGAAGACAATTTACTCATAAGAGCACTTCTAAACTTTTGAGGATATGTCTGTTTAATAAAACTGATTTTTAAGAAGGTTACTTTAATGCACCATTTAACAATTTCTTAAGTTGTTGCAAAGTTATTAAGTTAAAGCAAATGCTTTTGCTTAAAAACAGTTTAACAAACATCATAATTTCATAAAAGCAAACTGTTATGACTGTGTATTTTTATCCAAATAACTTAACATCTTTTTCTTCAGATTTTGGATTTCGATTTTGAACCAGAAAAAGATTTCCTTTTTATTCGAGACGGCTCTTCACCATCTGATCCACTCCTTGCAAAGCTTACTGGAAATGCAGAAAATAGCCCAAAGTTTATCTTAAGTACAAGAAACAAACTTTATGTATACTTGCAAACAAGCTATGGTGACAGTCGCAAAGGTTTCTCTATTCGTTTCAGAGCAGGTAATTTTCATATCTTTTCTCTCTATGCTTAACTTATGAGAGGGACTAAAAGAAAAAAAAAAAAGATTTTTTTGTTTTGCTTTTGATTTATCAATTTTTCTAAAAACGGACAAATTATTATTATATGTGTCTACATTTTTGAAAACATTAGAAACTATGCAAAACTTTTTATGGGCTATTTTCAGATTTTTTATTTTGCTTTTCAACCTAATTTTTGAACAAAGATTTAATTATTGAAAATAATTGGTAGAAATAAAATTAACGATGGAATAAGTAAGTATCAAATAACTAAGTTCCATAGTAAGATAAAAATGCAAAGTATTTGCTCACACAAGTTGAAACTATCTGCAGGTAAAAAACAATAGTCAAGTCTCAATAACTTGAAGTCCTAAGGGACCGGCTAAAAGCTTTGAGTTATTGATAGTTTGAGTAATAGGAAGGTGCCACTGATTTCTCAAGATGTTGTGACTCAACGAAAACTTTGAGATAAAGGAGTATTCAAGTTAGAAGGCTTTGAGTTATCGATACTCTACTGTATAATGTGTAGGTAAAATTTTTGGTGAGACAATGTCTTTTGCTTTTAATTATGTATTTATAAAAACAAAAGGTGAACTTTTTCAATCATTTATCTACAGATTTGGAACATAATCTATGTTTAATATTGATATTAATGAACAATTATTGGGTGAAATACAGATCCACAGCAAATGTATCTGCACAGCTGCAAATGTATTCGCACACAGCGTGCGCATGTGCCTCTATATTATCTGACTATGCTAAGTTCAATAAATATGTTTCAATAATGTTTACTATTAGGAAAAGTTTTTGACAAAAGAGGCGACAAAAGATGTTTAAGGTAGTCATATTGAAGAAAAAAGTAACCTTTAAACGTACAAATAAATTTAATTAAGGTGATTAATTTCGTTAAAGCGGCTTTTGTTTCGTCCAGTAGCTTAGTGGTAGCGATTTGTGTTTTCACAACACAGACCTGGTTTTGATTTCCGGGTTGAGCATGATCGACTCAGCCTTTCATTCCTTCAGTGAGTCAATAAAGTGAGTATCAAGTATGTTTGGAAACTGAGCAAAAAGGGGGTTCCCCACTCAACTGACCACTAAACTGGAGCATCTGCTATGCAACCAAAGCCCCCACTGAGATGGACTGTGTTGGCCATTCCTCCTACAAGTGGACTGTTATGCCACTGAGTTTATTTTCATTAATTTTGTTGCAGAAGTTTTGAAAATATCAATATTTTCAGAAAACAGCTCAGCTTTCTTCTATTCAAGTAAAGTATTTTTTGTTAAAGTAAAATTAAGAAAACAACAGCAAAATCTTTATGCATTGCACCTTTAAGTAGAATGCATGCAATTAAACAGAAAACATTGATATTTGTTCAACAAAGCATAAGCATGTTTTGGCATAAAATACTTCTAAAAAAAGTTTAAATACCAGGCTTCCAAATGCCATGAAAATTATCACAGCTCATCAAGTTTTTTGTTTCTGCATCTTTTCAATTTTTGTAAAAACCGAGCTTGTGTGTGTGGAATTGGGGGAAAACACGAATCAGACAATGATTTAAAGTGTGTGCTTTAATGTTCTAAAATAATTTGTGCTGAATATCATAAAAGTCATTCGAACTGTCTTGGCCCTACACAAGTTAAACATAAGCCTATACATACTTTTTACTTTATTTTTAGTAAAGAAGCAAAAATATTTTTGAGTTTGCTACCTATGTACTTTCTAAGAAAACTGCATAAACAATTTAAAATCGTTGAATTTTGGGCATTTGAAATATGAATTGCTTTTGGATTATATAAACCCTGACTGAGTGAATTTTGCAGTCATCAGCACAAACTTTAAGGTTTAATTATGCATTTTCAGGCTGTCATGTGGAATTGACTTCAAACTCTGGCAATATTTCTTCTCCTGCTTATGGTATAGTGGATTATCCATCAAATCAAGAATGCAGTTACCAGATAGCTAGACCTGGAGGAGGACCCCTGTCACTGAGATTTAACAGATTTGATGTTGCAGATGATGATCTAATACAAGTAAGATACACATAATTAATTCTATAAATTATTTTCAAATTAAAGAAATTCCTATAAAGAGGTATAACCTTTTTTGGATTGAAACTATAAGTAATGAAAACCCTACTTTTTTAAAAATGCATTTACTTTACTTTTTAAATTGATTTTGCATCTATTTCTTTTTTAGGTTTTTGATGGATCAAGCTCATCTGGTGTTAAATTACATCCAAATGATGGCTTTAGTGGCATGTCAAGGCCCTCAATCACTCTCACCGCCAGCAGTGGGAATTTTTTTGTGAACTTCGTTACTAATCCTATGCATACAGCATCTGGTTGGATGGCTAGCTTTAGTGCAGGTATTATTTCAATCATGTGCAAAAGCAATTATTTAAAATTATTGACATAGTAGAGTCTTGAAAGTCAGGGG
Organism: Uloborus plumipes; assembly: GCA_038373865.1. Lineage (NCBI taxonomy): Eukaryota > Metazoa > Arthropoda > Arachnida > Araneae > Uloboridae > Uloborus > Uloborus plumipes. The sequence continues at coordinate 32,282 of JAXGGA010009128.1, read as the reverse complement.
TTCCTGTTAATTCCGGGTGCTTACTTCACATTTTAAGGCATAGCTTTGCTAAAACTATGTTTTGTATTAAAATCTGAAAATCGGAATCCTCGCTATTTTACAATTTTGTTTTGTGCATGCAATAAAGTAATAAAAATGTATTGACAAGTTGATGTTAATAACCCTCGCCTTCTTATAAAATATTCTTTGACTGCTAGAGATTTAAGATAATCTTTGTAAATAATAATTTGATATGAAGAATAAGCTTAAATTACCACTGTTGTATGTCTCACAGAACAGGCTGGGGCGAACTTACATCGGGAACAGGCCCTTGGGGCCAGCAAATGGTAAAGTTTCCACCTTCAAAAGAATTTTCAAGATAATCTGAGTTTTCAGTAAACCAAGATAACTTGAGCCCCAATTACCTTGGATTTTTGAGACTGTACTGTAATACTATTTTGAAACTGAAGTAAATATATGTAACCAGATTTCTTAAAAACTAGATAAAAGTTACCTGTAATTTTTAGATTAAAATCAGTATATGTAACTTTATCTGTATGATTATAATATAAGCAATAAATTTCATCAATGTATATAGTGTATGAGTTTTATTACATACAAAATATAAGGCAAATTTGTCTTTATATATTTTTGGAAGTCTTTTTGACATCTAAAATTTAAACATTTGTATGTAACTGAGACCAGTCATTATTTCCTAATACGGGTTATTCAGTAACATTTAGATCAGCAATTCGCAATCCCCACTCATAAGACTTTTTACTGTATGCACTTAAAAAGTTAATAGTAAAATTTTGTATAAATATTGCGCTTTAATGCCAGTTTTCGTACCTAAGAATCATAAATTTGTTTTTGAGGATTAGCCGCAATGTTCTCAACTTGTCTCATTTTTAAACAGGACTGAAGTTTATAACTTTTTCATAAAATTCTGGGACTTTTTTTTAAAGATATATTTTACTATAGAAAATGAGTAAAATAACTGCATAAAATGTACAAACTGTGATAAATAAATGATAGGGAAATGTTACCATTTACTTATTTAATCATGTTTTTTTAGATGATTCGATTAGTTTAAATTTTGAATGACAACCAGAACTGTAACATAATAAACATAGTCTGGTTTTATTTATTTAAAACTGAAAAACTCTCAATGTTCTGGCACAGTCCTTTTTAATCAAAAATTAAATTTTAGCACTGGGTAATGTTTTGAGCTTATATCTCCTTATAACCAAATAACTATTTTTTAAAGAAATTTTGAAAAGGTGTTTTGAAGTTATAGCAAGCTTTTTTGAAATATTTTAAACATAATTGGATGAATTTGTCAATGGCAGAAACATGATACTTATAACTACCGAGAATCAATTTTATTAAGTATTCAAAAATATTTTTGTACTAATTTATCTGCTCAAATATTTCAGATTGTCCTCAGTTATCTGTAGGGGATAGAGCTATAGCTTCAAGTCGTGAAACAACATTTGGTGCACGAGTCATGTATATTTGTCCAATTGGTCAAGAATTCAGTTCAGGTGGGGATAGAATACTTGCTGAATGTATGCAAGGTGGTCAGTGGAATGTTAGTCACATTCCAAGTTGTCAAGGTAAGACTACTATTATTTTATAGTTTTTAAGATTGTAAGAAATTTAATGTTATTATTAGCATTTTGCAATGAACATTCTTTTGAACAATTTATTCCAAAATTTCTAGTAGTTAATATTTGTTTTCTTTTTTAATATATTACTATATGTTAGTTTCTTGTTGTTTATAAATTATTGTTTTAACCGAAAACAAATAGAAGATATTGACGGATAAGATTTAACTTTCTGATATGCTCAACTGCATTAGCTGTTGAGCTATCAAAGCTTCAGAAATGTAAAATAGATTTTCTTATAAATCTAGTGCTAGCTATTCTGTCAATAATTATCACCAAAGTCAAATTAAACGAGACATTGTATATTATTTTACAAAAACCAATTTACGGCTGTGAGATTATGCTGATAAAACATACTATTAAAACTATTTTAAGAATGCTTTTTGTTGAAAAAGTTTTTTGTAAAAATCTTATTCGTAATTTAAAATCACATTGTGTTCATTTTAGTCATTGAACTGATGGAAAACTTTTAGAAATAAATTGAATTTTATTATTTTGTACTTCCAAGATATTTCTTCACTTTGGTTCAAAACAAAATAATGGAAAAACACATTTAATTTTGTGTTTGTGGGTTTTTCTTTTTGAAAACTATTATTACATTGAAAGTATTGAATTGAGAGAAAAAAAAAACCCTGAATACCTAGTTTGTTGCTATATTTTAAACTATTGTGTAATAATAGTTCATAGGGTTTCATAGGGGGTCCTTCCAATAAAATCCAAGTGTATTTAATACAATCTTCTTTTTCCAGAAAAGTACTGTGGGCCTGTTCCTCAGATTGATAATGGATTTGCTGTTGCATCTACTAATGTGACATATCGAGGACAAGCAACCTATCAATGCTACGCAGGTTTTGGTTTTCTTGGAGGAAGACCCACTGAAACTATACGTTGTCAGGAAAATGGAAAGTGGGAAAAATTACCAGTATGTTTTGCTTCATCTTGTCCACCTCTACCAGAAACTCCCCATGCAGTAAGAACAATTTTGAATGGTGAAGGAATTAGATATGGAACAGTGATCAGATTTGAATGTGAACCAGGTTATCACAGAATAGGAGTACCTGTTCTTGTGTGTACTACTGAAGGACAATGGTCTTATGATCCACCAGTTTGCCAGCGTAAGTATTTTTTACAAACATTTTACAACATTTAAAAACTGAGTTGAAATTAGGCATTACATTTGCAGAGTATTCTTTAAATTATAAGGAATTTATCTCTCACTGTCAACTTTTTTTTCCAGTAGTAGTCTTACTATAAATTTATGCATATTGTCGACTAAGTGCAGCGTAAGACATCTTACCTCACTGCTGTTCTGAGGCAATAATATGTTTACCTTTAAAATGATTAAAAAATTAATAAATAAATAAATTATAAATAAAGAATAAATAAATTAAAAATAAAGTAAAATATAATGTTCAGTCTGTTAATGGTAAGAGTTTTTTTGCAAATATTTTACAACAAAACTGAGTGTTAAAATTGCTAAGGCACTTACTCCATTCACAGAATATCTTTTAAATTATAGTGAATTTGTCTTGCTATCTTGCATCATTAATTTTTATTTAACTTTACATTTATTTAAGTGCATATTGTTGCCTTAAAGTAACAGTAAGACATCTTCTCCTAAAAATAACATTGATACCCTACTGCTGTTCTGAGGGGATTATATGTTAAATTAAAAGAAAAAAGTGAAATTATATGATTAAAAACTTAAAACTAGGCTATAAATAATGAAAGGGAATCAAAGAAAAGATAATAAGTTTATTTTTGCAACTGATCAATAATGCTTGCTTTTTTTAAGTGATCTTTTAACTTTTTCTCCTGAACTTGTTTCCTTTTTAATCTAAAATTATAAATTTTTAATGTTTATGAATGTGATACTTGTGCAGGTTTAAGATGCCCAATTTTACCTGAGATTGAAAATGGATTTGTTGTTGATAAAGAGAAAGAATATTACTTTGGTGATGAGGGACGAATTCAGTGCTTCAAAGGATATAAATTGACAGGAACTCCAGTCATAAAATGTGGGGCAGATCAAAAGTTTATCAACATGTCAGTTTGTCAGGGTGAGTTACTTTCTGCTTTATACAAATGGGCTATGAGAAAGATGAAAAGCTGTTGTATATTATGCCGAAAAAGGCAAAATCACTCTAAATGCATTTTATTGTTATGTTTGCTAACATAGCTTTCATCTTGTTTATTTTGCAGATGTTGATGAGTGTTCATCTTCATCTTGTGATGCTGCGTCCACAAAGTGCTCAAATACTGATGGAGGATTTTATTGCAAATGTCGATCTGGATTTGAGCCAAATATGGGTTTGTTTTGCAGACTATTTTCATCCTCTTGATATCAGAAAATTAAAAACAAAAATATGTTAATATCTTTGTAGAAATTTAAATTTTAATCATATCCTCACTTTGGAAAATAATATTCAATAAATAATTTTTGTTTTCAAAAATGTTGTACTAGTTTTGTATTTTTGAATTTATTTGAAACACGAACATTTTATTTTTACTAACTTCGTTTTAGTTTATAGTTTTACTTTTCTTCTTTTAAGATACCTCAGTGATATACTGAACCTCATTTATACATACTTTTCAAATGGTAATTAGTTTGCCTAACATCTGTTTTCTTGAAGTTTATTTTATTGATTATTAAACAACCTTGATTTAAAAATTAGAATCAACCATTCCTATTTCAGTTATTAAATTATCCATGCATTTGTGTCATTTCTGATTTTCCTTTCTTCCTTTCCTTTTTTTTCTTTCAATACAAAAAATCACTAAAGAATATCTGCAACACAGTAAATATTTTTAGTTTTATTAAAAAAAAAAAAAAAAAAAAAAAAAAACAGGTGAACTACATTATTAATGACACATTATAATAGTGATTAAATTTAAAGAAGCTATCTCTGTAAAATGTGTCAGGAAAAATTGTTAATTTATAAAGAAGTCCAGTTTATGATTTTATTTATTTTTTACTGTAGTGGTGGTAATAGTTCCCCCACAGGCAGCTTATCTTCTTTTTTATTACAATGGGATGTTACTGGTAGTCCTGATTGATATTATTGATCCATTGTGATGCAAAAAAGATTGCTAAATGAAAGCTCCTGCATAAATTTAATTTTACCCTCTCTTTGTTCCAAATCTTTCTTTTTTTTCATTCACACCTTCTTTGAAATGGATAAATACCTTTGTGCATAAAAATAAGGGCATATAAAAGAATGTCGAAATGCACAGAAGCACTGCAGACATATGTTTCGGCGTTACAAGGAACGCCTTTTTCCGTTCTAAAGTGTGAGAGTATAGATGTACAGACGTCTAACAAAAGCTGCTCACATTTTTGCATCGAAAAAGGCATTCATTGTAATGCCGAAACATGTGTCTGCAGTGCTCCTGCGCATTTGTGTTTGTCAACGTTGTTTTATATGCTTTTGCACCTTCTTTGCTTTTGGCTGCATTATCTGCTGTCAACTTCCTATTTATAGAGCTTAAATTACCACTCATAAAATAAAATGTATGCATTAAATGAACTTGCATATACAAAAATATTAAAAAATCTGACACTTGATTAAAATTTCTGGTCATATGTGAGCGTGTTTTTTTGTACCTCTTGGCTTGGAAAAAATTAAAATTTTTAGAGATGGGGCATATTTTGAAACTGCCGCCCTTGCCCATCGTCTTGCTAGTTTTTATTAAAAAAAAAAAAAAAAAAAAAAAAAACAGGAAATTATATAAAGTCTAGGATACTATTTTCAATACAATTTCCTCCACCATAAAAAAGAAGGATATACCCTCTTCAAGTTCACTCTGTTCTTGGACATTTTGTAAAAAGCCTTTTTATATGCATTTATCTGAATTTTCAAGTCATATTCATCATTCCTACAACTTCTATTCTTTTTATTTTTAGAATGCCGTCCTGTAGGTGATTTAGGAGTTGCTAATGGCAATGTACCTGACAGCCGTATTAAAGCATCAGGAACTGAAATTGGCTACAGTAAAAATGTAAGAATAGCATTAGTATTAACATTTGTTTAAAAATATTTCAATCAATATCTCATTATGATAGTTGTTTTTTGAATAATATAAACAAAGAACAGATAAATCTGCTAAATGAATTTTCTCTTTGAATGTATTTACATTTTAAAAACATAATTTGTTCCACATTAAAGTTGGTTTTAAAATTTGTTTCACAATAAAAAAATTAATGGAAGGTGCTTAAAACACTTAATTTATGAATTAAATTAAAAAATAAAATGATTAAAAATGCATTTAATTTTTATATTTTGCAAAATTTTAAATGGAACAAGAAGTTCTGTCAAGAACTAAACGAGCTTACTTTCCTGTACATCGACATTGGCATTCTAGCATCTGATCATTATTCTCTTGATTATCTGAGACTGAAAATTATGTCAAACATACTTTTTTATCACTTAAAGCTGATTTCTAAAAGCAAAATATACATCTCTTATCAGATGAAATAGACACGTAAAAAGTAAATAAACAAATAAGTAAAATAAAGTTTTGTCGCACCTTTTAAAGAATGTAACTGTTACAGTTCTTCTGTATAAAAAATCCTCAATCGTTTTCAAAAAAAAAATTAAATAAATAAATCAGTAAGTAAAAGTACAAAGAGCATCAAAACACATTTTATCAAAGAAAGAAAAAAAAAAAGAAAAAAAAAAACTCGCCCTTTAATAAAATATCTTGAATTTCATTTTTAATTTGTTGCCAGTTGTTAAATATAAATAAAGAATAAAATGGGCTCGTGAATAAAGTATTTTTGTTGCAAAAAAAAATCGTCTGCCAAAAAAAATAATAATTAATAAATTAAAACAAATGAATAAATAAACAAAAAATCGTCTGCACAGTCAGTCATTTTTTTTTCTGAGCCTGCATTTCCGCCATGTTTGCGGAGTCGGAGTCGGAGTCCTCACAGAAGATTATTCAGAAAAGTGCTTTACAAACATTATTTATCAAAACCATTTTCTTACAAAGTTAGTTTGAAGGAAATTCGACTTTAAGTTCAGGATCAACGTTCAACTTAAATTCCCAGTAGACGCTAATGTTAAATTTTTTTTCTGAACGGTTCAATATTAAACAAAAAATGGTTCAAATCAAAAAGTGAAATATGGGAATGAGCCTCTCAGAGATCTTTCAAACAAAAAAAAGTTTATTCCATTCAGATGGTTCACTCAAAAGTTATTAGGTGGGGAAAGGTTGCTTGAACGGTTCAATGTTGAACGAAAAAATGTTCAAATTGAAAATTTAAATACGGCAATGAAGTATCCTTGCTGAGATCCTTTGAACAAAAAAAAGTTTATTTAAATCGGACTGTTCACTCAAAAGTTATTAGGGGTGACAGCTTGCTTGAGCGGTTCAATGTTGAACGAAAAATTGTTCAAATCGGAAATGTAAATACGGTAATGAAGTATCCTTGATAAGATCTTTCGAACAAAAAAAAGTTTGTTCAAATCGGACTGTTCACTCAAAAGTTAGCATCGCGGGACAGGTTGTTTGAACGGTTCAAAGTTGAACCAAAAATTGTTCAAATCGAAAAATCAAATATGGGAATGAGCTGTACTCGCCGAGATCTTTCCAACAAAAAAAAGTTTGTCCAAATCGGAATGTTCATTCAAAAGTTATTAGGGGGGGACAGACCAACCGACCGACCGACACACAAATTCCCCATTTCAATACCCTACTTTCAAATTTTTAATTTTTTGATATTCATTTTACCTTTTTATTTCTTTTTGGCTTTTTTTTTTCGGACTTGGCTATATTTTTTTAACTTGGCGATATTTTTTTAGCTTGGCGATATTTTTTGGACTTGGCGATATTTTTAGATGCATTAAGCATAGATGCACTTTTAATATTTTTCTCGTCTTTCTTTTATTTTTAACTGGAAAGTAGGTAAAAAAATGAAAATTTGCTTGCTGTTAAAATTTTAATTTGAAGTGTTATTTAATTCACATTAAAAAGAAGTACTGTCTTACCGGTTACAGGCTTGAACTCCTTGTCTTCTTTTTGGTAGCATAACTATTTGCCTTTTGTTTTCATGTTATTTTTGCTATCTAATCTGAATGTATCTCAAGATTTTCATTATGAATGAGGAATTTTTTTAAATACAGAATGTTATTTAAAAATATTATGTTAGTCCTTGTGAGAGGTATGTTAATTGTAGTAAACAATTTCTGTTTTCTTTTAATATAATTTTTCTTTTAGGGAGTTCGGTTAGATCATCCTCTAGGATGGTGTGGAAATATTCAAAGGCCTGGAGAGAATTGGATACAGTTCGATCTTCGTGCACCTGTGGTTCTCAGAGGCTTTCGAACTCAGTCAGTACCTCGGCCCGATGGATCTCAAGCCATTCCTTTAACAGTTCGAATTCAGTACAGTGATGATTTAACAGACTTGTTTCGTACTTATGGTGATCCATTTGGAAGGGTAAAGTTTTAAATAATACTTGTAATTTGACAGTTATTTTATTTCAACACTTTTTGATGACTAATAGCATGGTTTCAGTGTTTTCCGTTTTATATTAGTTTATGGAATTAGGTTTAGTTCTGTGCATAGAAAACAGTTTGTGTATATTTAATAAACTTGTTCTTGTTTCTAAACAAATACAAATCATTCAACTACTGCCGACTATATAAATTAATAAAATTTAGAATTTTAGCTTACACAAGGCTGATTAAAGCTAAGAACTTGTTTTAGAAAAGTTTTCAGATTCTTCTTAGAAGCATTGTTAGTTACGTTGTTCCAACAATCTGATTTATTTGTCGTTCAAAGTAATGAAATAGTTTATGCTATCTTCAAAGGACTTAACACGAACAACGCATCTGTGATTGTGGATTTGGAACAGATATTTATTTTTTTCAAATTCCTGTTTTGTATGTATTGTTGAAAAAGTTTTATGAGTAAATTATAGCATATTTTTTCTTATTTAATAGGGTCAAATTTTGGTTTATTTTCAATTATTCCACATTTTTTGTATACATCAACATTGAAAATCAAAATAGAAATCTAGAGTTATACTGCTGTAACTCTGCATTATAGAAGTATTTAATGTATTTCCGGTGTAATTATCCTTCTAATGCAATATATTTCTAATTTTCATTCATTTGAAATGCTGAATTCTTTACTTTGAAAATGAAGCTCAATAAAAAACGTTTTATATATTATTTAGCACAAAATCAATAACTACCCCTTTTAATCTAGTATGATTTTCATTTATTTAAAAAATATTAGAATTAAAAAATAATTGTTACAAATTCATTGTTTCTTTATTAGTTTTCTGAGACTTAGTAAATTAAAAATATATTTGTTTTTCCTTTTCAGCCCATTGATTTTAGATTAACTCATAATGGTGGTTCTGGTCTTTCTATTGTGAGTTTACCAATGCCTATAGAAGCTAGATACATTCGCGTATTAGTGATGGAATATGTTGAAGCTCCTTGTATTAGAGTTGAGCTTATGGGATGCACAAGACAAGATTGTCATGGTATGAAATTAGCTAATGCTTTACGTTTATACATATTTTTTAAAGTAGACATTATATTGAGAATGCTTATAGCACATCCTCTAAATATTATTGAAACTCCCGAGAATGAAAACCTTTTAAAGCATAGAATTAAAAAATTAAAAAAGTGCAATCTGAAGTATGCTCCCCCTCACCCCTATCCCCATGGACACCTCCATATTAAGTGGCTATACTATAATGCACTTTTTGTTATGGTCATAATTTGTGTGTTTTAAATTTTGCTTAAGAAATTAAGAGTCTAAATTTAAAGATTGTTAAGTGGATTTTCAACTTTGTCCTCCAAAACATGAAAAATGCTCTTGTGTAGCAATTGATGTTTTATCCTAGCCATTGTTTAAACTCATGATATGAGTTATGAACTTTCCTAATTATTATTATTATTTTGAGTTAATATGAAAATTTAGTCTAAGTCTTTTGTTTTGAATTAATAAACTAATATTTAATATTACATTTATCTTTTATTCCTAAGCCCAAATTGTTTGTAAGGATAATATGTCATTAACCTGTTATTACCATTTCCTTATCCTTATAAAATTATTTCTCCTTATTTACTTAAAGAAGAAGTAATTAAAATCAGTATTACTTTAGTAAGTGTATGTATAAGTAGACAAATGTGATGCATCATCATACACTTACTGACAAAATTCTAAATTTCTTAATTTTCTTCTTTTCATAAATAGATATAAATGAGTGTTTGGATAAAAATGGTGGATGTGATCAAAGGTGCATAAATAATCCTGGAAGTTTTAACTGCCTGTGCAATGTTGGATATGAACTTTATACGCAGAATGGAACAAGTGGATATTTTATTCCTGATAGTGAGACAGGTGCAAAGCCCGGAGATGTCTACTCATTAAATAAAACTTGTGTTCGTAAGTGCATATTAAAACCTAATTTTTTAATGTATTTAATTCTCAAACTTGTAAATGGCTGTTGATATTTTTAGCAATTTTTCTAATTAATATTGAATTTTAATTTTGTTAAATAATTTTATTTTAATTCTGAAAAAGGAAATTGAATTAATATATTTGTTTTAAGAACTTGAAAAAGCATTGTGATTTTATTAAAACAAAGGAAACATGTTTTGCCAATAATGTTTAAAAGGTTATTGCTTGAATTGTTTTTGTTTTGTGTCTTAATGTATCACTCTTTATCAACTTGTTACAGATGCTGTACAAAAGTAATTTTTTGAAATTAATATTTCTAATGGCACTGGTTTGTGACCAGAAATTTTGACGTTATGTTACATGAATAAATAGTTAGAACTTATATAGGCTGAAACATATTATCAAAAATAATTTTCAAAAGCAAAACTTTATTAGTTCCGAGATGTAGTTATTTTTCTCCATTTCTTTTATACTTTATGAATAAGATTTGAAGTACTAATTCAGCTCTTACAGCTCTGCTTAAGTACTATTGTTGAGTCCTCTTGTGTTTATTCATACTTTATTAGGGATTATTACAAATGTTATTTATTAATCATTTGTGATGCAGTTTCACTCAATTTTAAGTATTAAATTTATACTGATATAATTAATAAGATTATATTTTAATATCTTTCTCCAACGAAATTTTCTCCATATCATGTCAAGTTAAGTTTATGAGATTTTGTGATGAAACTTAATAATAAACAGGAAATAAATATTGTTCAGTAAATTTTAGTATGATATTAATTTGTGAAATTCTTTCACAGCTAAAATGTGTCCTGCACTTGGAAATGTTGAAAATGGAAAAATTTTAGCCACCAAGTCGAATTTCCACTTTGGTGACCTTGTCAGTTTTCAATGTGATTTTGGATATGTGTTGGCTGGTAGTTCTGTCTTATTATGCAACAGTAATGGAGAATGGAATGGAACTATTCCTTCTTGCAGATGTAAGTATTCTTTTTTTTATCCTTGTTGTGCACTAGTTAGTATACTGTACTAAGTTTTAGAGAAATAAAATATGTTCATTAGTAAATTAAAATGAATTCATTTTATGCATTCTCTATATCATAAACAATATTAACTTAATTAGTTAGTTATTGTTTGGCAATTTCACTGACTGGCATTTTCAAAGCAAAAAATTATTTTGTTACTTTCAGCACAAAGTTATTTACAAGTTCTTTTCTCTTAGTTTATTATGTTTTAAATAATACTTATAATGGTGTGATTGAACTCCTAAAATACATTTTAGGGGAAACGAGGAAGGAAAATTAATTCTACAAACTACTATATATATTTACATTTTCAAGATCTGTAATATTTTATAAGTTGATTGTTTTTTTTTTTAATTTTTTTTTTTTTTTTAGATGCTCATTGTTCGTCAATCAGTTCTGATCCCAATCAAGGTCTTGAAATTCGCATGACTGAGGAGTTACCAGGTGTCCCATATTTAAGTAACATAACAATCAGTTGTGAAGAAACTGGAAGGCCTTTACCGGCAACTGCAACTTCAAACTTTCGACAATGTGTTTACAATCCTCAGTCTGGCAAACCTAACTACTGGCTGTCTGGAGAAATTCCTCAATGTCCAAGTTAGTATTATTTTGTTTTGAAAAATGTTGTTTTAAAAAATGTTAAATCACTCAATTACTGAAATTTTTACTGTTTTTTTAAGGAATTGATTGTGGACCCCCTCCTGAAAGCACTGGTGCTTTATATGGGCAGTATGTTGACACACGTTACCAATCTAGTTTCTTTTTTGGCTGTGAAGAAACTTTTAGTGTTGCTGGAAAGTCTAGCTTTAATGACAACATCGTTCGTTGCACAGAAGATGGAATTTGGGATTTTGGTGATTTAAGATGTGAAGGTACTGTTCCTGTACATCCAAATTCTATTTTTTTTACTTATTTTTCCTTTAGCATGCTAAAAAGTGCATTAAGTAAACATTTTTTTTATACTTCATACATACACATTATTTGTAAAATATTGTATTATATTTTGTATATGAGTTTAATTTTTCTACCATCAGTGCATTAAAAGTATGTGAGGAAAAAATCAACAATAATGTAATATTTATCTGCAGCTTTATTTTATTAGCTGTTGTCATTGAAACATTATCTCTGTATTTTCAGGCCCTGTTTGTGAAGACCCTGGAAGACCACCCGATGGAATGCAAATGGCATCAAGTTTTGAGCATGGCTCGGAAATTATGTTTAGTTGTGGAAGACCAGGATACATTCCCTATACTACAGATCCAATAACTTGTGTTAAAAGTATGTCAGATATTAGTGTTTTATTTTGTTTTGTAGTTTACTAAAACTGAATTTCCATTATCATTTTAACGCATTTTAAGTGAGTGCAGATATTAGTATCTGTTTCACGTACTCATATCTATTAGTGGGGTGGATACTAGCACCCGTTTGCTTCAAAATTAAATGCTCAAAATTTGCTTTTATTCTGAAATTTGTCCACTACACAGCATAGTTAGTTGCTAGGCTATCCGCTGCTAATATTTGAATTTAAGAAACTTAATTTCATCAATTATCTATTTGTTTAATGAGCAGAATAAAGTGATTTCTATTTAAGCTTTTCAAAAAAGAAAATGAATTTTGCAGTATTTTTTGATAGTTTATTTGTTTCTTACGTATCATAACTATACAATTTTGAATTACTTGGTTGGTAAGTTTTAAAACTCCCATTTCAAGTTATAAGACATTGATGCACTCACTCTTATGTTCTACTGTAAACACGGATACACACCACAGTTTATGAAGTTGAATATTGGTAAACCACAGCCCTTTTTGTTCCCATTCTAAATGTTTTCTACAGCAAAATAATTGATGCTGAATGAAATTATTGGGTTGTGTTCTGATCCGTATAATTTTTGATGTGTTATTCTTTGCATAATAGATTTTTCAAGTCCATAATATGTTCTGATTAGGAGCATGTGCTATAATCATAAACATTTTCAGAACTAAAATTATTTTTTAAAATTACTGTTGAACTTCATTGGTTGTCAGGATGCATAAAACATTTAAAAAAAAAAAAAACACCTTTTAAAAAAGAAGTGCAAAAAAGTAAAAATTTTGTTCAGACTTAAAATTTCTATCCCTTTTTTGTCACTAAATATTTTAGACTTGAACGAAAGTTTTAGGAAAGGGGTCAGATCTACTAACAACTCGTACATATGTATTTTCAGCAGGGATTATTCAGTTTATATTTTTAGTTATAACAGTTTTTTTTCTATCTGCGGTAAAATCATTTTACCTCCTGGAATTAGTTTTATAGTCACATCAACTTCCCTTCTATCCTTTAGATGCTGAATGTAAAGTCATTAAGCCAATTGGTATCACATCTGGCTTCATTCCTGATTCATCTATTAATGCCACTTCACAACGTGTAAATTATGAGGCAAAGGTAAGAAAATTTAAACTCCAAATGAGTATTTTTCCGATAATATGTATGTATATGCAACATTTTTTTTGTTGAAAACACTTATTCTAACAGATATAGCAGATTAATAAATCGTGATATAATTCAAAGATTTTTACTCTTTTTTAACATGGAGTAAGCCCATATTTTATAGTCCTTCTCTTATTTCCTTATTTCAGAATATTAGACTGAACAGTGCAACTGGTTGGTGTGCTAAAGAAGAAACCTTCACATATATCACTGTAGATCTAAGACGTGTTTATCGTATAAAATCACTTTATGTAAAAGGAGTTGTAACGAATGACGTTAGTGGAAGACCCACAGAATTGAGATTCTTCTACAGAGTTGGGACTACAGAAAACTTTGTTGTTTATTTCCCTGTAAGTGAAAAATGTTCATTGTTTCTACTCTGTTCAGTTATGAATCCTTCAGCAGATATCTTATTACAGTTATGAATCTTGCTTAAGTAACAAAACTGCATATTTTTGAAATTAAGTAATATACTTTTGATGTTGCCTTTAATGAATTGAATCTTCATCAAATTGATCAATTTATTATTGAAACATAAAAATACCTCAATATTTTTTGTGATTTAAAGTGTATATTTTGATTAGTTGAGTTATAATTACTACTAAATAGAAACTATAAGATTTAGATTTTATTTTTTATTCTATTTTTAATGTATTTTTATTGGAAAATTTGATTCATTTAAAGTAAAGGATGCAATATCAAGCTTTTGGGAGCAAATTGTTTTACAAGAAAGTCCAATTAGTGTAATCTCTTCAGAAAGGGATTAATTGACATGCATTGATTACTTTTTGCTAGATTTTCAGCTTTTTATGCTTGTTCAAAATGAACTTCAAAGCATTATTCTGTGAAAAGTACAACTTTTGGTCAATTAAATCTGAGTGATCCTAATTTAAATGGTGATAAATAAACTATTAGTGGTTGCCTTTTACTTTTCGTTTACACTGATAATTCAGCATGGTTTTAGTAGATCAGTTTTATTGCAATATAAGATCAGTTTTAAATCATCATTTTTTCCAGCTTGGACAAAAACTTGAAACTCTCATGGGCAACTATCTGCCTTCAACTTTTAATAATGAATTATAAAAAATATAAATATATAAAGAAAGAAAGAAGCAGAATTAATGTTTATTTGCATCCTTTTAGAAGTTGCTTCCTGTGACAAGAGCCCTGACTTGCTGCCTTCTAGATCCAGCACTAATATGAACATTATGATGTTCAATTAGAATCATGAATAAATGCCCTATTTTTTTTTTGTTTTTGCTTTTTAAATAAAATTTTTTAACGATTTATGTGAATAAAATGTATACATACAATGAATAGTTGAAGAACAGAAGTCAAAAAATTTGTTTTTCTTTTGGGCAAGAAGAAAAAATATATTTTTTTCCTTTCAAAGTAAAATCTTCTTTTCTCTTTTCAAATCATTTTTTTTACTATAATGCTATTACTGTCTTTTGATGTGCACATTTTAGTTATTTTACGTATTAAAAAAAGGTGTTTTTTGTTTCAAAAATTGAAGAAATAAACTAAAACATAAATGTTTCTGTGTTTTTGAAGTTGAAGTTCTGTTTTTCTTATTTATAAAGCTTTAATTATTATTATTATTTTCAGAACTTCAATCTAACTGCACGAGAGCCTGGTAACTATGGAGAACTAAAGCGCATCGACTTGCCTGTAAGTGTTCGTGCAAGACAAGTAATATTGGCCATTGTATCCTACAATAAAAACCCGTGTTTGAAATTTGAGCTCATGGGCTGTGAAGATACAAATGAAGATGTAATTTTGGGATACAACAGTGGATATCCAATTTGTCTTGGTATGAAACTTGTTTCTGTTCAAATTTAATATTTTGTTTTGTAACATGCTTTATATGTGAGCACATTTCATTGCCTTTTTTTTTTTTTTTTTAAAGTTTGCTATGGGTTATAATTCCTTTGTAAAACAATTTAGAGTAAAAAATTTGAATGTAATTAATTATTTTAAGTATGAAGTTTAACTAAATGAAGTTTTTCATATTTTATTATTTCATTATTATTCCATTTGTACTAATGCTTTTGCTTCTTGTAATGTTTAATGTTTGGACACATTTAACAGTATTCAGTTGTTTAAATGAAATTTTATTGCAGTAATTGTTTTCTTATCTACACCATACTTTTAAACTTGTACATTATTGTTTAAAGATTTTTTTTCTGCTTTTTATTTTAGCATTTTTAAAGTAACTAATGTGTTGTTTCTTTTTTGTTAAAACGTTTTAAATGTGTAACTTATGTTATTTTCAGATCAAGAGCCACCTCATTTCATCAACTGTCCTGACAAACCAATCCTTGTTGCAAAATCTAGTAATGGTTTGCAATTGGTCAATTTCACAGAGCCAACTGCTATTGACAATTCTGGGCGATTAGCTAGGTTTGAAATAAAGCCAGCAGGATTTAAACCACCTGTTATGGTTTTTGAGGATATGATTGTACAGTACTTTGCATATGACTTCGATGGAAATGTTGCAATATGTGCCTTGAATATAACAGTTCCAGGTAATATTTTCTTTCTTATTTCAAGCAATAAACTTAAATGGCTAATATTTACTTATTTTTCATTACAATTCCTTTGAATTTATTTTACTGTAATGTAACTGGTATTATCTGAACAAATTTCACTTTAAATATTTATTAATTTTATCTTTTTAAAGCTTTTTTAGGAAAAAACGCAGCCTACTAAAATTTATTGATTCACCATTTTTTTCCCTGTGCAATCATTCATTTTAAATATATAAGAAATTAAAAGTTTGAATTTTGAACATGTGTCTAACTTTTATTCAAACCCATGTCTCTTATCTATTTTATTCAGTGATGCAATATAATTTAATGGTTTCAGAAGCAGATAGCTCTTCACTGCATTACTCACTGTAAATATTCTTTATGTCCATAAGCATTCAGCTCATGAAATTGTAATACAAAATCACTACTTTTCTAGTAATTTCTGAATGAAGTTTAAATATTTTCCTTTAATGTCTTTAACTCTTTGTTATTTACTTGGTTAATTTATTATTTTGATTTGGAGTGATGTTTTCTACTTTTTAAAACAAACATATTAATTAGTGTAATTTTATACTAAGTTACAGATATTTCTGAAATATTTTATAAGTAGTTAAAGAAACAAGTTTTTAATTTTGAATTTTAACTGTAGAAAACATTTTGCATTTGAAAAAGGCTTTCATACAGTTACTAACTAGTTGATTTGTTCCAGCAAGTAGTGCTCTTATGTATGAGGATAGCAGAAAGTGTTAAAGGGTTTTGTTGATATTAACTTTGTATATGACATCTGACATATTCTGTTTGTTTTATCAGTTTTGAAAACTACTGATAATTGAATTAATGAGTTGCATTTTCAATATTTTAATTTTTCTTTAGATGATACTCCTCCAGCTTTGACTTGTCCACAATCCTATGTCATTGAATTGGTTGAAAAGCAGGACAGCTATCGTGTAAATTTTGAAGAAGTCAGACTAATGGTGAATGTGTCTGACAAGTCTGGTGATGTCAACATTCAGATAGCTCCTCAAAGTGCCTTCATTACTCTTGGTGGCTATCGTAATGTAACTGTTTTAGCCACAGACAAGTTTGGAAACCAAGCTACATGCCATTTTCAAGTATCTGTCCAAGCCGCTCCTTGTGTGCCATGGTCACTTGAACCTCCTGCTAATGGAGAGGTAAATTGTGTACCGGATGATTCAACAAGTGGTTATCGCTGTGTAGCAACTTGTAAAACTGGTTTTAAATTTACTGATGGAGCTCAATTGAAAGAATATGAATGCTCTTCTGGCCGTGCATGGGTTCCTGGGAGCATAATTCCCGACTGTGTTGCTGAAGGTAATATTTTGCTTCGTATTTTTAATTACATTTCAACCTTATTGCCAAAGAGTTCATTAACCTGTACCATTTTCTTAATGTCATTCATTTTCTTAACAATCAATAATAGGAATGAAACCATTCATGTTTTCCCCAATGTTGTTTTGTAGTGGTAGTTAGCTATGTTTCCCACAAATCTGTCAACTGTAAGCATTAGTTATAATCCAACCATGATCCAATGAGGAAGTCCCAATTATAAAAATGATTTGTCTCTTTTAAATTATATTTTTTGCTCTTTGCTATGTAAATATGTATGAAAATAAAAACTGGAAAGTATAATGTAGTACTCAGCATGGCACAGGGCCTCAAAATTTTTTAGAAAATAATTCAAAGACTATGTAATGTATTTTTGAAAAATATATTTAATTTATTTAGTTAGTTATTTAACTTATCCATGACATTAAGGTAAAATAAATTTCAGCACTTGAAATTATAAATTTATGTTTCAACGCAACAGTGAGACAGTTAAACATGATATATCTGTTGCTTTGAGGACAATGTTTTACTCTAAAAGAACGTTCTAGATTTTAGCAAATATATTAAATGAAAGATAAAATACATTATGCATTTTTTAAAATTTGCACTGTATGATGATCCAATAAAATAAGTATTGTTTTTGTATTATTTTATATGTTTTAAATTTATTCTGTCTTATTAATATCTTGAAGCATTGTACCTGATGCATCTGAAGAATATTACAAAATATTTAATCTAAATTTTTTGGTTTTAAATTATATTTTACTGAACGTTTTCATCATTGTTTACAGAAGAAGAGTTTCACCAGGAAATATTATTCCTTGTTGGGGGGAAAACACGAAATTCCATTTTATAAGGCTATTTAATTTCTTAATGAATTTCATTGAGACAGTTGAAAAAATTTTAAGTTAATAATATACTTATTCAAAGCTTAAATGAATGATTTTTATTCTTTAAAAATCACAAGTTTTCAATTCTTTTCTTAAAATTTCAGATACGGATGAAGCATCTTATGATGTTGTTGCTCAGATTGAATATAGAGCTGGAGGTGCTGTTTCAGTTCCCTGTTTAGATCAGTATGTATCATATGTGAAAGCGTTCTATACTTCGTTGAATGAGGTTCTATCAGGACGATGTTCTGCCATCAACGTGAAAATGGACATATTTTTCCACAACACCACTGTATGGATGATAGCTGAAAATACTGTAAGTAATTAAACTGTATTCTTATCAAACATTATTTATTTATTTCTCTTATGCACAATGCTCAATAGTTACATACAAAGTTATTTTTCACTTTGTATTTTTTTTCCTTTCCTGTTGTTTTTTGGGTTTTGAAAGATTTTCAGTTATAAATTAAAACTATTATCAGTATGATTTTATAATTGAAAGCTGTGTTTCCTAACCACTGGTTTTGGAAACTTTGCTACTCTTGGATATACAAAAAAAAAAAAAAAAAAAAAGTAAAAAATAAATAAATAAAATAAAATAAAATAAAATAAATAATATTAATGACCTTCATAATGTAATTTTTAGTTATCTGTTTCTCTGAACTGATATTAACACAATACATAAACAATATCTGTAGGTACATCCCAGCAGGGCATGTAAAGTGTTTCTTTTGGAGTGCAATTTTTTGAAATATTTCATTTATAGATGCATACTATTATGAAATAATTTTTTATTCTTGATTCAACTGTCTCCATAAACCATATTGATACCACTGTCAAGAAAGAATTAAGGAAATTTTGAAGTGAAAATATCATCAGTTTGACTTTAAATATTTATTTCTCTCTCTTTCTTTTCTTTTGTTTTATGGGGTTAAACCTTGAATCTCTCTTTCTTGTCATATGCCTCCTATAATTGCTAATATTTGAATACTCAGTATTGAAAACAGGGTTATGGATTCACATAATTTAATAAGGGACTCGTTGTGATAGTAGCAAATTTTAGCAAGAAAAAAACTTTTTTTTTGAATTGAATATTAATGAGCATTCTGCTCGTTTAAATACTTTAAAAATAGTAGCAGTGTTGAGACTTGTTTTTTGCATTTTGTCTCATTTTGCCTCAGTAAAATGATTATTTTGTTAATAGTTTTCATTTATATTTTCCAGATAATAATGGCTTATACTCTGAGGATAAAACCAGCAGTCAGTCAAACACTTCTTTATGATCTGTGTGGATCAACTCTTGGTCTCATATTTGATCTCAGTGTGCCAAGTACTTCTGTGATAATTGAGCCTATATTGAATATCACTTCACAAGCTGTAGGTGGCCAGTGTCCTGGTGTATTGGCTATTCGCTCAAATGTGGATAGGGGTTTCACATGTGGAATTGGGGAAGTTTTGAATGCTGATAAAGAGGGACAAATTCCTAATTGCTGTAAGTACCTGATTCATTAAGTAACATTTTATATTAATCTATTTTAGTTCCTGTTTCAGTAATAAAAAATTGTATCATGCCAATCATGTATTCAGTGCTTGTGAAATTAAATTTTTATTCGTCCATTAAATTGCCTTATAATGATTGTTATGACATGATAGTATTAGCTTACTAAGAGTATACATAAGTTTAATTGGAATTTACTAGTATCCTTCTGCTTTATGCAATTATTTAATGTAAATTACAGTAATACACATCATGTTTTTGGGACACCTTAATCTGAAATTAAATTTTTTAATTTTTGCTTGAAGCTTTAAATCAGTAATTTCTTCACAACTTTGACAGTTGATATAATTTTTATAAAAAATAAACATATTTTCCCCCAAGAGAGGGGATTCCATTTTACTTAAGTCATAAATAGAACATTTATTTGCAAGCAAATACTGAATGGCTTAATTACATACCTAGAAATTGCAGTTTCACTTTGGTTTTGGGTTTATCAGTCTGGGATAACTGTAACCAAACTGCAGGCAAATAATCCCATGCATAAACTGAGAATTTCTATTGATTTCTGGATTTCCAAAATTAAAATAGTGAATTTTTTTTCAATACTCTATGCAAATATATGTATCAAGTTTTGTGCTATTATGTCTCACCCCCCCACCCTTCTAGTGCATTGTCCTGCTGGTACTTACGCTTCAACAGAAGGTGGCTGCATATTCTGTCCACGTGGAACATATCAAGATTTGACTCAGCAAGCAGAATGCAAGCAGTGTCCGCTTGGAACTTTTACGAGGCAAGAAGGCAGTAAAAGTGTTACAGATTGTGTTTGTAAGTGGTTTTTAATCCATTTCTTCAGTTTTGTGAGGAAAAAAAAATCCTCTACCATTTTTTCAAATTTACCAACTTTCTATGCTCTTAAAATTTTCAAGTTAATTACGCAATTTTCTATGTTTTCTCTCCATACTGGTTTTGAGGAGCAAATTTTAGAAAGTTCTGCCATTCTGTTGAATGTCTGTTCACATTCCATAGTTTTATTCAAACTTCAGTCATGTTTCATATTTCTTTCAGTGTAATATCACATGCTTATTTCTGATATGGAGACAAGCAATTAGTTTACCCTAAAATTTTGGTTTTGGTTTATTTTACAAATAATATAACATGCAAATTTAGGTGAGCAATACATTGTATTGAAGAACACCATTTTGTTCATAAGTTTCTCCTTCCAAAATATTTGTGGTTTGAGCAAAAGATAATTATTGTTGTGACTTTTATGTTAGTCACATGTTGCAAGTTTGTTTTGGTCATTGTATTTTTAACAAAGAGACAAATTGTTGTCCATTAGAATCCCAATATGATTTAGTAAATAGTACTCATGTCTTTGAGGGCGGGTTACATGCTTGCATAGGATGATTGTTCATAGTGTTGTTAGTCTTTAATCCTTATTGTTATCTGATCCTTTTTTCAGCTGTGTGTGGTTATGGCACATATTCTCCTACTGGACTTGTACCATGCTTGCAATGCCCAAGTAATAGCTATACTGGAGATCCTCCTGTAGATGGATTTAAAGAGTGCTTCAAGTGCCCAGCAGGAACTTATACTTATTCTCCAGGGTCTAAGGAACCAACTGATTGTCGGGGTAAGCTTATATTGTATTCATTTATTTATTTTTCTATACTAAGAGGGGAAGTATGGACACAATATAGTAAAAATTAACAGTATTAAGTGGCTTATATAAAAGTAATAATAATCCGATTGTAAAACTTTTTGTAAGAATAGAGGATGATTATATGAAACATGTATGTTTCATTTAGATAAAGTAAAAATATGAGCACAAGGTAAATAAGTACTTTTTAAGCCCGATCCTGTGTTTTATTAGAGTGGAAATAGTTTTCTTATCTCTTTTTATAACTTTATTAAAATAAGTTTAAAAGTATATTGACATGTAAAAGAGAATTTAGGTTAAGCTGTACAAATTTGCAAAAATATACATAAATTTTATTTTAATGTTTAAATTCTCTTGCTCAAAGAATTTTATTTGTTTCTTGTATTGATATGCATTAAAAATTGTTATATCCTGTTTCAAATTTTTGATTAATTGATAAATAGTTTATTTTATAGTGCTGAAATCAGTTACTACATTAAATAGCTTTTTCCAAAAAATGAAGAGCGAAAAATCCATATAAATATGTGGTATTTTAAGTAATAGTAAATTATTTAAATGTACTCCATACACTTTATGATGCCATCCCGAACCTAGTCATATAAGCAGTTGTCCATACTAGGAACAAGCAAAAGAGGAGTGCTTTAATAGGAAACTTCTAGCATCCTCTTCATTTATACTTTTGCATAAATTACACCTGAAGGCTTACAGTGATGCAAATATGTGCATTGCTACAGTTGAAATATCTCATTCATTTCAAACGATTTTGTTGGTTGTAAATTAAAGATTAGTTCAGACCTGAGTCATGTGCATTTCAGTATTAGTACTTTTTTTTCTGTGTGAATTTACCACATATGCTATTACCTGGATTTAAAAATGTTCACTCTTGCACACTCAGTACAGAAAGAAAGTCCCCCACATGTTTGTTATCATAAAATTGAAAAAAAAAAAAAAAAAACATGAGTATTTGTACCTACATTATCCAGAATTTAAATATTTTAATCCCCTTTTCAATTCTTTTCTTCTCTTCATCATACTTGTAAAAATGTAATTGAGTGTTGTTTAAATGCAATTAAAAATTGTGTGTATATCAATGTATATGTTTATGTGAGTGATCAAGTGTTGTATTAGATGCTTTATTGAAATCAACTGAATAAAATCCATCAAATTTATATGTATATATATATATTTTTTAGCCCGTTGTGCCCCAGGAATGTATTCTGAAACTGGTCTGGAACCTTGTGCTATTTGTCCTGTAAATTTCTATCAACCAAATGAGGGACAAACATCCTGTTTAGAATGTGCTTCTTCTCAAACAACGTCTCGAACAGGATCAACTAGTCAAACGGATTGTGTTCCATGTAAGACATTGTTAAATTCAATAATGCAAAATAGAAAGTAATCTTTATAGAGAATGAAATGTAAATGCAACTGAGATAAAATTGCCTAAAAGATTTGCGTATTGTATGCAAATGTATACTTAAATGTTTTTTATTCAAATGAATACATAGTTTATAGTCTAACTTTGCACATACCCAACTTTTAAGCATCTAATGGCCTTTTTTTATTGGTTTAAAAAAAACCTGTATTTTATAATGATTCACTTCAACTCCAACACAACGAAGTTTTTGAGGTGCTTAACTAGATAAACGTTGAAAAGTATAATCTGTAACGAACTTTCGATAATGTCAAGCAGTAAGCATCTTTCCTGTAAATATAGCATAGGTTTTTATCTTTTATTTCTTAAGTTTCAAAGCCTCATGATGTTTTATGAAATTGCTCCATTCTATATGTAGTTCAAAATTTTCTGCAATCATGAAAACGGATGAACTTAGTCTGTTCACCAAATTTTTAAAATTTAAACTGTGCAAAAAAATCTCCTAACATCAGACAAAGTATATTAGTGGAGTGTTGGGGCCCTACAAAAGTGACTTGCAATAAAGTACTGGTTATTGTTGTTTGAAAAGTTATTTTGAATTCTTGCTAAAGTATTTTGATGTTAAAGTTGAAAACTGCTAGAATGTTTGGATATTCTCCTATTTATTTTACCGTTTTGCAATAATAGCTATTTTTCTCCAAAAAATAATAAGTTGATATGCTGCAAACCACTATTAGCATTGAATGGATTGTCTGGCCCTGGTGATAGAACTCAATTTTTAATTGCTAACTTCATCTTTAAAACGTTGTACAACAATGTATGATTTTTGTATAATGGATGAAAGTAAAAATTGCATTAAATCTGTTATATCTATACATCTCCATTCATTTTTATTTCCTTGTGTTTCAGTACAATGCAACAGTCAATCTTGCCAGCATGGAGGATTGTGCCTCATTCAAAGGCATCACCTATCATGTTACTGTCCTGCTGGATTTAGTGGTCAGTTCTGTGAAGATGATGTTGATGAATGCTTAAGCCAACCTTGTTATAATGGGGGTACATGTAAAGATCTTCCTCAAGGATATACCTGTAGCTGCCCTAGAGGTACAGTACTTGAGATTTTTATTGCTGAATTAACAACTATTTGTTTGTACAAAAATTATTGAAAAAGGAAATGCGTTTTGTAATTATTTTAATTAATGTAATTAAAAAAAGGAAACATTGAACTTTTTTTGTCTTTTTTTTTTTAAAGTTTGTTAATCAATTAAAGTGTTGATGGTTACATACTTTCAAGACATTTAAAAACTTCTAGCTTTAACCGTACTTATAAAGTTCTGTTTTTCTGCTTATATTAGGTCAGGATGTTTCTTTTAGGCACAATTTTGATATTTTCTTCTATCGTGAACTTTTTGTAACAATAATGTTTCTAAGATGTTGATTATTTATTTGTTTAGGATATTCTGGATTGCAATGTCAGAATGAAGTTTCTGATTGCACCAATGTTACTTGTCCAGAGAGGGCAATGTGCCAAAATTTACCAGGCATTGGCAATTACAACTGCCTTTGCCGATCTGGCTATGAAGGTGTGGAATGTGACACTACTGTTAATCCTTGTACAGTCGGAGGTAATCCTTGTAGTAATGGTGCCCAATGCACTCCACTGTTGCAAGGAAGATACAAATGTGAATGCTTACCAGGATGGTCAGGCAGAATGTGTGAGATTAATATTGGTAAGTCAACTATTATTTTATTACCTTCTCATTTTAAAAATTGGTAGACATTTGTGTACTAGCTAAAAATTAAAATATGAGGTTTTTCCCTCAACATTAATGCATCCTATCTTAACACTATTTATGTACTACTTATTAGTGTTTCATTTATTTTTTAACTTTATTAAAGCACTGTTGATGCTGTTGTAACATTGTCTATTGAATTGGAGTATTCAATCCTTCTAGTATCATACGATTATCATAGAAATGCAATGAATATTTATTCAATTGCTAATCAATTCAGTAAATTGGCTAACTATTTGGCTGCAGCCAGAAGTATGCTGATTATTAGTACGTGGAATAAAAATATTATTTCATCATAGATCTTGACATGAATTAAGTGAAATGTAAAGAGCTCCTGTGAATATTACTTTTCAGAAATCTATAGTTACAAGAAAAAAAAAAAAATGTTTGATTGAAAAATACCTAATTATTATTTTACTTTTCAAAAGTTATGCTATTTGTTTTATATCCATTGTATAAGCTGAGTTATTTCATATGTTTCAAGGTATATTTAAAACAGAACATGATTGTTTTCTCCTTTAGATGATTGTGCTGATGAGCCATGCTTATTGGGAGCTAATTGCACTGATCTTGTAAATGACTACAAATGTGACTGCCCTCCTGGTTTTACCGGAAAAAGATGTGAAAGAAAAGTAGATCTATGCACCACTAGCCCATGTGTAAATGGCATTTGTGTGGATCGATTGTTTTTCTATGAATGCGTGTGTAGCCCAGGATGGACGGGATCTAATTGTGAAGTTAATATTGATGATTGTGTAGATAAACCTTGCCAAAATGGTAAGTTTGTTTTTGTGTAATGCTAATTTAAAGTTATTTTGAAAATGTGCAATGTTATGTTAATACCAGTACAGTTGAGCTCATTCCTTTTTCTGTGATATTAAGAATTGTTTTCAAAGAAAAGAAAGAGAGTAAAAACAAATCAAAACTTAAGTTGACACTGAAATTTATGGACATTAATTGCTTCTACTTCTTTTTGTATAGAATATCTATCATTTAATTGTCGCCTGTTAGCGTTTTATCTGTCACTAAATCACTGCCTTTAAACCTTAACACTGGGATGCATGAAGCATAGTCAATATTTCAAAACATTTCCATGATGAGGGCACAGTGAAAGAATTTAGCATATTTACATTCATGTATGTGACGTTACACTGCATCATTTTGTGATGCAATTGGTTCATTTATTTTTTCAACTTAGATTAAATAAAAAGAAAAAGTTAAAAATTAATGGAAAATTATTCCCTAGAAATTCAAAATAAGAATTAAGTCTAAGGCCGAAACGTAAGTGGAAAGTAATATTGCATATATAATATTGCATTCCGCAAAAAAACTCCAGGCCAGCGCCTAGCTCGAGTGCCCCTTCAAGAATTTAGATCCAAAGTTGAGAACACATTGGAAAAAATTGACTTACCCATTGTCGACTGTACAAACATTGAAAAGTTCAAAAAAAAAAAAAAAAAAAACACAAGTATCTGCACTCAGATCATCATTTACTTTCTTGGCATCTTACCTCATTTATCCATTTTCACAAAATGACTTATTTAATTTTGAAGGATCCTTTTAACAAAAAGAGCAAAACTTAGAATGACTTGACATATTTCAACGAATCTTCCACATATGTAATAAAAAGTTTACTTAAAAATTTAATTCTTGCACGGAGAAAGACGTATGATTTATTTTAAGTTCTTGTGGCTGAAGAGTTCAAGAAGAGTTCGGAGCTGGAGCAGGGAAAGAATGAAGAAACATCTTGCGGGCGAAATCGCTCGGTTCGCTAAATCTTCCGATCCCCAACGGGATCAAGGACGTAGTCAAGGGGGTGGTCCAGTGGGTCCGGACCACCCCCTTCCCGGATTTAAGATTTTTTTTAACGTGTTATTAAGCAGCGAAGTTCACTTGATGTTTTTTTTTTTTTTTTTTTTAACGTTCTGTCAGACAGCGAAATTTACTTGCTATTTATGTGCCACGTATGTCGTCATTTCAACCCTATCCTTCTCTTTTAAATGCAATGCGACCCATAAAGAAGCGTTAAAGGGCTTAAAGCCTTTTTATGAAGACCGGGTGTCAGAGACATCCATGCAAGCCGAATACGTTCTTTGGTGCCAAAAATGGGCGTCTGTAGATAAATCTCTTTTGCCAACAGAAATTCTATGTGTTTTAGACCATTGTAACAAGAATTTTTACCCAACTGTGAGCTATTTGTTGACTGTTTTGGCTTCTCTACCTGTGTCAACTTGTGAAGCCGAAAGGTCCTTTTCTACTCCAAAGAGAGTAAAAACATACATAAGAAATACAATGGCCGATGACAGAGTGAATGGCTTGACATTAATGTCAGTTCATTATCCTGTGCCTTTTTCAGCCAAAGAGGTGTTAAATAAATTAGCTCTGAAGAAAAATCGGCGCCTTTTACTTTGAATTTACAATTTAGCACTTCATTTTTACCAATGTGTATTAATAAAAGCCAGATTTCAACTGATTAGTGATAAAATACCTTTATGATATTCTAAATTTAAGAATTTTAAACTTTTATTTATGTTTACATATTCAAGTGGAACAGTTTTAAATGTTTGTGTCAGATTGGTTTTCCCTACTACATGTAATTTTGAAACATTTTACTTTGTTGTATGTTATAAATATCATTTCCAAACAAAAATTTGTCGATAAATTATTTCTTCAAATATGTGTTTTTCCTTTTAAAAATGAAATTTAATCAAACGAACAACAATAACAAAGAAAAAGACTGTAATTATTATTTATAAAGATCAACTAAACTATTAATTTTAACTGATATTAATCCTTGAACCGTTTTTTGCTAAATCAAGCTAGGTTAGCACCATTGTAAAACATAAATTGTTTTTCATTATTAAATACCAATATTATTCTCTCGGCAAAACTTAGGAAAACATTTAATTTTAATGCAAAATATTGTTGTAATAGCTTTAATGCGTTTAAGCGATATATATATGGTGAGTTTGACCGAATCTGCCATACGAAAGGGGGTGATAGAACAGCCCAAGCTGCACATAGAATCATCCCTTATCGTGTCCTATTCGTAACCGTAACCGAGCTATAGCGGATTTAAGAAAAATAAGTAAAAAAACAAAATTCCAAGAAAAAGACCAATTTCTGAAGTTTCTGTACGACCTGCACACAAAATAAAGACATATTTTGAAAGAACAGACTAAATACTTCAAAATGACACCTTTTGCATTAAGACAGTCGCACTTTCCAGCAAGCTACAAGCTTTGAAACATCGGAAACACTCAAAATGTAAAAAACACCCCAATTTTCAATCAATATTTTCAAAAACAACCGTATGAGCTACAACCGATCAAATCTTCTAAAAACTGGCCCATTCCACTAGCTTTCAGATGATACAACAGAAAATCACATTGGACTTGAAGTTCAGCAGATATTCTGTCTTTTGTTTGAAACAGTATGAAAATCGTCTTTCGTCAGAATGGGGAAACCAGCGAAGAGTCATACTTTTATGTTCTAAATTTTCTATTTCATGTAAGTGTACTGCTTCCTTTATTCAAGAAAAGAAAAGCTCTATGGCTAAATAGTAAATTGAAACACTTTGTTAAATTAACAATCACAACAGAAGATAAAAAAAAGCGTAGAAACGAAGGAAGCGTTACTTTTATACGCTTTTCACAAAGAAAAATGCAAATATTACGAGTTACATTAACATCTATGAGTACATTTACGAGTAAACAAGCTTCAATATTTCCCAGGGCTACTGAAATTATCATCCCCCACACCTGATAGATGTCCTTGGTTTTTTACGAACAGAAACTACCGTCGCTCTCAATGAAATGTCATTTCTCTCTTTTGCTACTGTTCCCTCAAGCCAAATGCGCAAGTCCTACAAACTGTTTGCATCTGAGCAGTAAACTGCTTGCTTCAAGAATCCCCAAACAAAGTTCACTTGTGTCAATTCTGGTGATCTAAGTGACCAAGGAATATGACCCAAATGACTAATCCATTGCCGATTGTTCGGTCAGAAAGTCTCGAACCGAATTTGAAGAATGCAGAAGCACCATTGTGTTGGAAAATTATTTTCGCTCTCTCCCGAACAGGAGTAACATAAAGTAAATCAGGCAAGTAATGATTACAGAACCTCTAAATATGCTATTCCTATCCGGTTACAGTGAAACTCTATCAAACGATCACTGATTACGTCAAGCCAAACATTTAAGCTAAATCACATTTGGAACCATGAGTCTCGGATTACTATCGCAACTGTGTATCAATTTAAGTTCACCAAAGGAAACAGTCTTCACACAAATGAACCTTCAACACATAGAATATCTACAAATTTCTCTCTAACATATGCTGCTTATGCACTCAATCGGATGTGCAAATTTCTTCTAACCATTTCACACTCGAACAAGAATTGAGCAACCAAGGTCTCCAAAAGAGAGTAACATTTTGCAGATGGCTACTAACCCGAGACATTCAACTACATACACTGCTCGACATTGGAAATGCAACACCAAGAAGGAGTGGTCAGAAATTGATGAAATTTGGTAAGAAGACAGAGACAGCATGGAACAATAAGTGATATTTATTTCAAAATAAATAAGCAAAATTTAGAGCGAGGACGGCGTCGGCTCAGTAAGAAGTAGGACCACCGCGGACAGCGATGCACGAAGAAACACGTCTAGGCATGGAGTCAATAAGCCTGCGGATGGTGTCCTGAGGGATGGCACTCCATTCCCTTTCAACCATTTGCCACAGTTCGTCCTCTGAACGAGGCAGTGACAGGTTCTGCAAACGGCGTCCAATCACGTCCCACACATGTTCGATTGGTGACAAGTCAGGAGAGTATGGTGGCCAGGAAAGCATCTGTACACCTCGTAGAGCATGTTGGCTGATTCGAGCACTGTGAGGCCGGGCGTTATCCTGTTGAAAAATTGCATTTGGCAGACCCTGAAGGTAGGGGATTGCCACCGGCCGCAGTACATTATCTACATATCGTTGGGCCGTCATAGTGCCCCGAATACGAACTAGAGGTGATACGGAATTGTATGCAATAGCGCCCCAAACCATTATGCCACGTTGTCGCGCTGTGGGGCGTTCCACAGTTACTGCCGGATTCGATCTTTCTCCACGTCGACGCCACACACGTATGCGATGACTATCGCTGGACAAACAGAAGCGGGATTCATCTGAGAACACTACGGTTTGCCATTCTGCCATCCACGTCGCTCTGGTCCGGCACCATTCCAAACGTTGGAGTCTGTGCTGTGAGGTCAATGGCAGTCTTCTTAGCGGGCGCCGTGATTGCAGGCCACGTGCAACCAGTCGACGGGAAATGGTTCTGGTCGACACAGGAACATCCAGGGTACCTTGCACGTGCTGCAGAATCGACGTACAAGTGACTTGCGGGTCCGCCACAGCTTGTCGGTGAATCCGTCGATCCAAGCGGTCTGACGTCACTCTGGCTGCACCTGCACCCCTCAATGTGGCTACATTTCCTCTTTCCAACCATCTCCGACACAGCCGATGCACAGTGCTTGCATCCATGTGGGTATCAGCTGCAATTTGACGTATGGACCAACCTCCCCTTCTCAGTCCGATCACCATACCCCTTGTAAAGTCGTCTATATGCTGGAAGTGTCTTCGTTGAGGACGGCGTGGCATTTCCTCCTATCACACGTATCCTTCGAGACAAAAACCAAATTTCTCCGATAATTAGTCTGGCAGAAAAACCAACATGAACATAGCCCACTTTTCAACTTCATTCTCTTATATCTTACTTCACGTGCGTCGGAGAGCTGCGCATTTCATATCATTTGCATAACTCAGTGACGTGCGTCTACGGTAAAATTTGCATGAATTTCTGACCACTCCTTCTTGGTGTTGCATTTTCAATGTCGAGCAGTGTAATTTCCCGGAAAGAAAACTATGGACAGGTGAGTCTATGTTCACTCGACAGGGCACGTTAAATTTACATTAGAGGCATTACTATTCAGAACAAAATCCATTTTTAACTTATTTTAACGCATCATTCTAAAAGCGATTAAGCTTGGCGTAATCGGCAATCGTTTGATTAGAGTTTCAAGGTAACCTGACAAGAATCACATATTTAGAGTTTCTGGAACATTATTTGCCTGTTTTACTTTATGTCACTACTGTTTGGGAGAGAGCGAAAATAATTTTCAACACATTGTTGCTTCTGCGCATTCTTCTAATGCAGGACTGTAACTGAACAAAGGATTGGCTGTACGGGTCCCAATTCTTGGCTACCTAGATCACCTGACCTGACAGTAGTGGACTTCTTTACTGAGGGATAATTGAAACAAGCAGTTTACTGCACAGAAGTACACAGTTTGGAGGACATGCGTGTTCGACTTGATGGAGCAGAAGCAAAAAAGAGAAATGACACTTCATTGAGAGCGACTATAGCTTCCGCTCTTGAAAAACTAAGGGCATCTATCAGGCGTGGGGGATGATAATTTCAGTAGCCCTGGGAAATTTTGAAGCTTGCTTACACGTACATGTACTCATAGATGTTAATGTAACTCGTAATATTTACATTTTTCTTTGTGAAAAGAGCGTTAAAGTAACTCTTCCTTCGTTTCTACGTTTTTTTATCTTCTGTTGTGATTGTTAGCTTAATAAAGTCTTGCAATTTAATATTTAGCTATAGAACCTTCCTTTTCTTGAATAAAGGAAGCAGTACACTTACATGAAATATAAAATTTAGAACATAAAAAGTATGACTCTTCGCTGGTTTCCCCATTCTGATGAAAGACGATTTTCATACTGTTTCAAACAAAAGTCATAATATCTGCTGAACTTCAAATCCAATGTGATTTTCTGTTGTATCATCTGAAAGGTAGTGAAATGGGCCAGTTTTTAGAAGATTTGATCGGTTGTAGCTCATACGGTTGTTTTTGAAAATATCGGTTGAAAACTTGGGTGTTTTTTTTGAGTGTTTCCGATGTTTCAAAGCTTGTAGCTCGCTGGAAAGTGTGACTATCTTGATGCAAAAGGTGTCATTTTGAAGTATTTAGTCTGTTCTTTCCAAATGTGTCTTTATTTTGTGTGTAGGTTGTACAGAAACTTCAGAAATTGGTCTTTTTCTTGGAATTTTGTTTTTTTACTTATTTTTCTTAAATCCGCTATAACTTGGTTACGGTTACGAATAGGACACGATAAGGGGTGGTTCTATGTTCCGCTTGGGCTGTTCTATCACCCCCTTGCGTATGGCAGATTCTGTCAAACTCACCCTGCATACATATATTATTATTAAAAATAAAAGTATTCGACTAATTAATATTATCCAGCTGGTCAATAAATTTTCTATCAAATCTTGGACCTCCCCCTTCTCAAAATTCTAGCTACGTGCCTGACGGGATTGTTTTGCATAGAAACGGTGTCGAATGAAGGGGCCAGCAGCAAGATCTGCACATCAATACCAACCGTGGGAAGCGACGAAGGAGAAGACATTAGGCATCGGATATCTAGTGTAGATTCTACATTGGGAAACACTCGGCAAAAAAAAATTGCGTCAAGCATCGAGATCCTGGTACAGGTTCGGCATCATAAAAAACCCGGCAGATAAGAAGATGCTCCTCGGTGCCAAATAGTGGGATGCGGGATAGGGAGGCC
>JAXGGA010009127.1:0-52979 GCA_038373865.1 Uloborus plumipes | reverse complement strand
TATTTTTTTTTAATTTTTTCAAAAACAACTTTTAAAATCCCCAGTGAATGAATAGCTGGTCATTCACTGGCTTTTCAGAGTTTTTCTGACCCAGTTGAGTGACTACCCCGTAAAGCTAAAATCTACACATTCTATAAAGATTGAAACAATTAAAATCATACCCTGAATATACATACTAAATGATTCTTTTGTATAATTAAGAAAATTAATTTATAAATACAATTAATGCGAATCAAAGTAGTTGTATACACAAAACCATCCTTATTATTTTAGAACAGAAAAAGAAATGGCGCACGGCTGTAAACATTCTATAATTTTTTACTAGAAAAATACATGACCACAATAATCAATTAGGTATAAGATAGCTCAGAATTTGAAGGAAGAAAGCTATTAAAGCCAATTTATCTAAAAAAAATTAATTTAGAACCTTATTTTTTAAGAAATACTGCGAAGTGGTCATTCACTGGGTGGTGGTCATTCACTGGTCGGTATACCCTATATGTTACAAAGAATCACCTGGTGACAGTAATTTTATTTTGATTTGCCATCTGTTAAACTTTTTGTTGAATTGCAGATTATGTTTATAAGGTGGCCAAAATGGCTCCGTTTTCTTCGGTGTAAGCTAATTTTCGTGGAGAATTACCACCGTCGGTGGTGAACTTCGACACTTCTTCCTTAGCAACACAGAACATTTTCTTACAAATGCAGTTAAACTGATATGGAGAATGCGAAACGTTACTCCGTGGTTAAAACAAAAACTTTAATCAGCAGACGATAAGTTTAGAATTAATTTTTTCCACTCAAGAAAATTGAAACAACTGTTGCAGACAATCAAATTCTTCATTGATAAAAAGTCATTGACGTTATATTTAGTTCAAATTTACGTTTACAAAACGACATTCAGAAACCTTTTTTTGCTTATGATTTTTGTGAATGTTTAGAAAAGGTCTTAAAAGCATTTACGTTTCAGAAAAAAAAACTGACGTTTTTAAAACGACATTTTTTCAAAGAAAACGTTTTTTGATTTTGTAAACTTTTTAAAAACGTTTACTAAACGTACCTTTGCTGCTTGGGTTGTTACATCTGTAGTTCTTTCACTGCTTTTCCTTGTTGTACAATTTAAACCTTAAACTCTGAGTTAGCGACTCTTTTAAACAATACTAGGAGGGCCCCTCGATGTCCTCAACAAACGTGTAAAACTCTATACACAGCTGTGATTCCCATCTGCCAACCTCTCAAGAGGTTGGGCCCCTAAATTACCAGGCGGCCATTCAGGATCGAGCCAATTGGAGCCCAGCCGTTTGGATTCATCCTCTCTCATCCATTTGGATTCGGGTGAAATTGTGACGGCATTCACGACCGCGCAGCTCCAATGTTTGTTTACAAATTCAAGTCTACTATGCCTAGATTAAAATGTATATTTTATTCACGCGTTCTTCATAAAATACGGACATAATCGTGATAGTGGCGAAACAAAAATTTGTAAAAAATTGATCTTGTTTCTTAGTGTATTAACAAGTATCTGTACTTCGAAATCTTGAAGCTTATGAGTAGGAAAATTACTAATAAGAGGTAAAGCATATATCGCTCTCAGAACAAAAAGATGTTTCAATATTTTTCACTACAGACATGGTTTACGAAGAGTTGCAATTCACGAAATGATCGCTATAACGGTCGAGGTTCCTCGACACTTTTTCTAAGCCTCACCATCATGTTTAAACAAAAATTTGAAGATTAGAAAACGTAAATTACCTGTTTTATGATAATTTATTTGATTGTTCTACAATAAGCAACAATTACACTGTTACCATCATGTAAAATAACGTGATAACTATTTCATGTTTTGTGTCTATTTCATGTCTTTAGTCAGCGCATTTGGCCTAAAGTTTTGAAATTTTTGATTTTTTTCCGATTTTTCAAATTTTTAAAAAAAATATTGCAAATGATAAAACTAGTGACGGGTGGTTATTAAATGGAAGAAAAAGGTTTGAAATATACAAAGAATTTTTTAAAACCATTTTGGATTACGATTTCAGTCTGCGCATTAGGCCCAAAGTTCATCAAATTTTCCGAAATTTCCGATATTTTCAATATTGAGCAAACATTTTTATAATTTAATATTTCCTCTCAATAATTACTTAAAGTGCCTTCAAAACATTTTCTTAATCATTTTGTTGGTTCTTTGAACTACTCAACTCTTTGCTTGCTCATTGAAATTACCCAGGACTCACCACGAGGAAGTGGCAGGACTTTGGGTGCCACCCGCGCTCCTCTTTTGCTTCTAACCATAGAGTGCACATATTTACACTTCTTAGACAAGTCAGGAACAAAAAAGTGTTTCTTTGCGTAGGAAATTGTTTGCATAAGTTTTGATGGATGCACTACAAAGACAGGAAAATACGAAGGTATAATGCGGAAACTGGAAGAAAAACTTGATAAACCTCTGTAATGGGATATTTGTCAATTACATTTATATGAACTTAATTTGCTGCATTTTTTGCAAAAGCTAGATGGACCTACCAGTAACCAAAGTGATTTTTTGGGCCTGTTGGACGAAGCTAAACAACATGTTATACTTTCAAATCAATTTAGTATGAACCTATAGAGTTCGTCATTGATCAGATCGATGGTGACAATAAAAATGATTTAAGTACTGAGCAACAGTAACTTCATGAGATGAGTAAGGTAGTTTTGACTGGAAAAATATTCAAAAAATTATGAAACAGAAGTCCAAGAAAGCTTTCCCAAACCAGATGGTAGACTACAGCAAACATAATCTTTAAACTATAATTTTAAAAGAGTTTGTAACTTTCGCGGTAAAAGTGTCCTTGCTCGTTACTGATTTAGCTATGAATTTTAGTGAGATTATAAAGAGTTACATGTATCTCTCCGGGAAGAAGCAGAAAATTGTATTCACATCCGTTCAAAACAATGTATACGGGACACCCTAGAAATATGCTCTTATCGATATCAATATATATAAAAATGGATGTATGTATGCTTGTTCCTTATACAAATCCAGTTTTTGTCGGATTTTCATCAAACTTGGCACAGAAGTTCCTTCATGTGTTAGAATTCACATAGGCGGGGCTTTGAAATTCTAAAAAAATCCAAAAAGCTCAAAATTTAACTTTTTTGTCTCAAAATGGCCATTTTCTTTCCATTTTGAATACATAGAGTAATAGAGATAAAATTTTAAGCATACAAATTGACCAAATTTAACACAGTTAAATATGAGTATTTCCCAACAAAGATTACGATTAACAATGAACTATCAATTTAGGGCTCACCTATTTCATTTTAGCACTAAAAAAGTTTTTATATTCCCATGTAGATAGAATTCATTCAAATATTTTTAGAGCTATGTTGTATTAATAAGCACCCGGACAACGCCGAGTAATAATTTAGTTAGTTCATAAGAGAGAGCATATAAAGAAACTTGTTTTAAATCGTATATATTATCAAGGCTCAATCTAAAAAAAAAAACAAGCAAACAAGTTCAGAACCCAAAAATAGATAAAAATCAATTTTTATACTCTACAGACACAAATAAAAAATCAGAATACATCGATATGATTTCTGATCATGATGTGGAAATTACAAAGCCACCTTTTACACGTAATTTAACAACACAATTTTTACAAAGATTACTGGAAGCTGAGAATTTAAATATGATTTCTGAATGCTCTTTTTAAATTTCCATTCAAGACTCAATCAGTTGAAAGAGCTGTCAAAAAGCTCACAAGCTCTTCAAAATTGGTATTTAATCACAGGAAAAGAAAAAGGTTAGTAAAAACGAGGATATCTGACAGAAATATTTGATCAATTTACGACACAAAGGAACAATTTAACTGTGAAAGACGTATCTAAGAAATGTAAATACGTGCTCACATTGGTTGGAAGGAAGGGCTCACGTGTAGGACTCGAAGTGCGGTTATTTATTTCTTCGTGGTGAGTCCTGGGTAGTTCAACATGAGCTAGCGAAGAGTTGCACTGTTCAAAGTAATAACAAAATGAATAAAGCTAGGTTTGAAGACACTTCAAGTGAATATTGAGAGGAAATACTGAGTTAAAAAATGTTGAATATATCAGAAATTTAGGGAAATTTGACGAACTTTGAGCGTAATGCACGAACTGAAATCATAATATAAAATAGTTTTGAAAAATTCTTTGTATATTTCAATCCTTTTTCTTCCATTTAATAACCACCCGTCACTAGTTTTATCATTTGCAATATTTTTTAAAAAAATTTGAAAAATCGAAAAAAAATCAAAAATTTCAAAACTTTAGGCCAAATGCGCAGACTAAAGATAACGCAGCAAAAGTGAAATATTTTACAGAATTGTTACTTATCCTCATTCACAGTAAATGAAAGGTACCCGTTTACGAAAATCAAAAATTCATTTTTTTCGCTCCACCCTACTCTACAATCAGTGGCATAGCAACAGATTTCTCAACAGGGGTGTCTGGGCTGTAACAACTCTAATACTTATGTCATAATTTTGTACTTAATTTTACACATACTGTCATACTTGCTTAAAATTGATTAAATGTTGAAAAAAACTTTTAAAGCATAAAATTGTTTTTTATTTGCGAATTTTATCGTGAGAGTTCGATTTTTGACTTAAACACGGGTCTGAACCAGGGAACCATGCTCTTTCTTGATGAAAACAGCTCAAAGTTAAAAAAGAGGAAATATTGCAAGACTTAGAATTCAGATAAATTTTTATTCCATATTCTGCAAAATTAGTCATGCAAGATTTTCTTTTAATTTGCACCTGAAATCGAAAGTAAATATTTTTAAAAGCTCTTTATTGCTCATTCACTATTTATTTTTAAGTCATTCACAACAATGTAGAAAAAAAAGTGGGGGTGTAACTTTTGATGAATTAGACAAGTGTATCTCAAGGAACAAATTCTCTAAAAAGTATTGCATAGTCTTTAGTTATTTTGATAAATTTTAAAGATCAAAATAATTTTTTCAATTTTTCAACAAAGATCTCGAATATTTTCAAGGGCGTAGCCAGGACTCACGTTAGGGGGGTGCAAGCAGTGGCACCCCAATAGGAGGTCACTGTGATCTCCCAAAAAGTTCTTATCCGATACAAATTGGCTGATGAAATTTGAAAACAGTGAGACAGTATTGCAAGGCTGAACTTCTTTATTTTATTTTCTTTTTTTTTTTCTTTAATTAATTAATTTATTTATTTTCGTGATGCCTCACGTCTCTTTTGGTAGACATAGATAAGTATGCATTCTTGTATTTTATTTATTTATTTTTTAATCATTCAGTAAAGTTCTGAGTTTCATTCGGTAAATTAAAAATTTTCTCCTCAAAAACAGGCAAGCTTACTATCATTTTCTGAAAAGTAATCAATACTAGATATAATAACGCAGTTTATATAAAGTTCCCAAAAATTAGCATAAAAGTCAAATTTTTCAATAAAAACAGAAAGAAAAAAGTAAGAAAGAAAGAGAAAAAAGTGCTTGAAATTCTATTTGCACAAAAAAGGAAGAAATTATGAACTCAAAGAAACTATACTTTATTCAGTCATGCACACCTTAAACCAATGGATGGTATAAAATATTTCTAAAAGAACAAAACAGTAGTTTTGTAGTAACATGCTGGTGACCAGCATGTTACAATGAAAAGCATGAAAGGGGACAAAATCGTTTGTCAAAAAAATAAATAAAATGGGAGGTCACAGTGACCTCCCATTGGCTCTGATCTAGGGGGTGCAGCTGCACCCCCCTGGCTACGCCCTTGAATATTTTAGCTGAACTTTCTTAATTTCTACCTCCTACAAATCAAACTGATGTTTTTGGCAGCATGCCAAAATAGATTACATAGTTCGCCGATAATGGCAGGTCATCCTTGAGATTTCAATCCTGCTGCATCCTAAAAACATTTCCATCATTTTAGAAGTTGGAAGTAATTTAAACCTCAACGACTTTAAATCAACTTATTTTAAGCGTCATTTTAATAATGAGTGTATTTTTATTCTTTTTTCTAAACTTGATGCAAAATTAATTTTTTGATCGCGGATAGAAAGAAAAAATACAAAAAGCGGAACATCGCGGATGCGCGGAAGATTTTCATTCCTGTGTCCAATTCTGCATTTTTTACATGCTCTTTGTTATATTTCCTAATTGTACATGATAGTCATAAAATGCCTTATCATAAAAGTATTCTCATCACCTCGTCTAAATACAAATGATAAAACTTACGTGTTGGTGTTTTTACCGCTAAGTTTCACGCAACAGTGACTGAATGCGGATCCGCCAATTTTGGCATTCGTTCTAAGTCTCGGCTGAATGCTGGAGAACACGCATGCTGTGACGTCATTGGCCGTGACGTAGTTTTTCCCGCGCTTTGAACACCTTAAGCCAGGTTCACACTAGCCCCGGACGGACGGAAAACGGCCCGGACACGGAGTGACGTCACCCGGGCCGGGAAAAACGGTTGTCAATTCACACTGCAGAAAATCTGTCACGGGCAGAAACTTTGTACCCAATCAAATCGCTTACTGTCGGCCTATCGGTGCTGTATTTAGACATCAACTTTTTAAGCAGACAGCATTATCAATTTGTAGCAAACATGAACTAATGATATTTTTATGATATTCGTATAAATGCAAAAAAATGCAGCTTAATGGGGTTTTACACATGGCAATATTTCTACATTTCCGAAGATATATAAAACGATTTAAATTTCAGGATTAATAAGAGCAAGCAAATAGAAAAAGCATTTAACTTTGTAAAATATATAGCAAAAATTTCGTCAAATTATGTCCGTAAATGATTCAAAACCGATGGTAAGATGATCTCCAAAGTGAAATTAAAGAATAAGAGAATGCTTATTTTTTTTTAACAGAGAGTGGTTTCAAAAATAAATAGTCAAGCTTTGCTCATGGTGATTTTTGATACAGTAGTTTCACTTGACTCACTTTAAAATGTATTTGAGTTTATAGCAAAATGAATTTCTGATAAAATATAAATTTGATTTATTACTGAAAACTACTCCAGATAGCAAGATTTTACAATAATAAATTTTCTTCCAAGCAAAATATTTCGATTTTACGAACAATTGACTTATATTGTATAGTTTTGACCTAATTCAGTCTTGATAACTTGAACATTCCTTTATTTCCTTTTTTGGGTCCTAAACATTCGAGAAGGCTGCGGGAACTTCCTATAACTCAAAGCTTTTAGGCGGCTCTTGAGGGCTTCGAGCTATTGAAACTCGACTGTTACAAGCAGCTTTATTGCAAATGATAAAATCTATGCTCTTGCAGTACAAACTGTACAAAATAATCGATACACTTTCATGCTAAAAAATGATCTTTTTTATTGCAGAAATTTCTGCTCAGTGCTTTCAACAACTAACAATGAATGAAAATGCTTCATATGTTTAGGTTAATAAATGTAATTAGGGAAATAGTGAGGAAAACAAACATTGTAGGCTTAACACTGACCCCGAAACCAAAACTCTAAAAAGTGCTTTTGTACAAAAGAAAGTCAGGAAAATTTGTTTCTCCGGTTGATTGTGCTCAGAGTTATGAATGAAAGTTAAAAAATAGAATGAGTTATAGATAAAACATAACTTTATTTTTTCATATAAGTACAAAAGATATTGATGCATTTGTCATACTGCTTGACAAGCTTCGCAGAGCAATCCAGGAAAAACTCAACTATTTGCATGCGGAAGAAATATTTCACAGCTTGTTTGACATCAGCATTGCATTGACCTCTCTCTCTGAATTTGTTTGCACAACATTCAGAGACAACACTCGCATTCCGCCGAGATTCTTCTTCAAAGTTAGAAATAGATTGAAGTCACTCGATGGGAGATCAGACATCAGCAGATTTAGCATGTCGCAAATGCTAAGGGCCTCTACGACTCTGGGGGAACCGAAAAGAATTCACGGAAGTAGAATTTTGTCTTCAACTCATCACACATATG
The DNA here is from genome assembly GCA_038373865.1 of Uloborus plumipes. Classification (NCBI taxonomy): domain Eukaryota; kingdom Metazoa; phylum Arthropoda; class Arachnida; order Araneae; family Uloboridae; genus Uloborus; species Uloborus plumipes. The sequence goes on along the minus strand of JAXGGA010009127.1, from coordinate 45,016 downwards.
TAGACAATATACAACAGATCAAGTTTTCCCCCTAGAGTTTAAAAGAGTTTCATATAACACATTCCGTACCCTCTTATAAAAGACTTTTAATTTGTTATTCATGTGCTGAAATTTAAATTGAAAAAAAAAAAAAAGCAACTTTCTAAAGAAATATTTCTTTTTTTTTTTTTTTTGACATTTACTGTCAGGGATCAAATCTAGGGGGAGAGGGGATTTAAGGAACTATCCTCCTTCGAAACACAGATACGTTCCTTTTTTGACAATAAAAAAGAGCTAAAACTAGCCTTATCAGCCCTGCGGCCATTCCCATTTTTTTCTTAACTATGCCATTGCCTACTTGAGGCAATGGTATCCTCATCTAATTCATTTTCCCATTATACTATTAAAAGTATTAAGTAAATTTTTAATTATGTCCATTTTAAATATTAGTTTACAAGTTATGGGACATAATTCTGTTTTTTTCTTTTTGCTAATAAATTCCTGCCACCAAAGAAAAAAACAGAAAATCTTGTGATAGACGAGAAAAAGTTACACTATCAAATCTGCCTTTTTTTTGCCAATATCCTCTCATAGTTTGACAACATGCACATGTAATATGCGCTCACTCATTACGACATAAAAAGGAAATTCAGTGAAAGAATTTAGTTGTTATCAAATTTCTTAACAAACAATTTCAACAAATTTTGTCATACATACGTAAAATCATTACATGCAGTCACATCATTTCACAATTTTCCAGAGCGGGAGGAGGGACAATGTTTTTTTTTTTTTTTTTTCGATTTCATCTTACAGAAAAACATTATGGAAACAAAAAATGTTCTCAAAATCGCTGAATTTTTTTCAGCAGTTTTCCCACAGATTTGACACTGGGAAATACTTAAAAACAAGATGCGAAATTAAAAACTGCACGTACAATGGTACCTTGGATTACCTCTCGGAAAATATGGTAAAACACTTTGTTCGCAAAAATTCGAGATTTTTTTCTTTAAAAATTTTAGCGTTTTCTCTCACAATGAAGAAACAGACTGCAGCCTTTCTCATAAAATGAAACAAATCTTGCTATTTTGACTACCAGGATTCTGTTTGTTACATTTTATACATTTTGTCACCAACCATTTGAAGTTCATTGCTGAACTCAAGTCAGGAACTCTCCAACCTTACTTTTTGTTAATCACAAGTAGTGAAAAACAAAGATAAGAAACATTCTATGTTCATAAAGCTATAAAAGAGCAAGAACTTTTATCCTTAGAATTTTAACACATTTAAATTCAAAATATGACGGGATGGAAACTTACTATATCGAATGTAAATAAATGTACAGCAGCTTACCTGAATGCGTATTTATATCACAATTGTCTTCTTTTAAGGGAGTCCTGAAAGCTAATCTAATCTAAAGCTAGAAGAAACTCTAGTCAATTGAAAAGAGTAGCCATCGGGAACTGTTCCCTTTTTTTCATTTTTCCACCATCTTCCTTCCAGTACTCCAGAAAAATATCTTTTTTGAAAAATGACCACCGACACTTAAAATATAGAACAAGAGCGAAATTCTGAAAATGCTAACGAAGCAAGTGGCAAAACATGTAAATTTTACATTCGTTTCATATTTTATTGTGCTTGTCGTTTGAATATTCGATTATACTAGATCAAACTTTTTCTTCAAATTCTATATGTTTGAATTTTCACTGAAAATAATTAATATCACAACATGATCAAGAGACAACTTTTACACTAACCTACCTAATAAGAGATAAACATTGGCCTCCATTACTTACCGAAGCGATCTTTACATGCTAGACTGTGATTGGCCAAATGAAAGCATCCGTTTCACCCGGGCCCGTGCATTATTCAACCAGTTGAATAGTGCCCGGTACCGTTTCCTCCGGACTATCTCCATGGCAACGAGGAGACGCCACCGTTTTTCCGGGCCGTTTTCTGCCCGTCCGGGGCTAGTGTGAACCCGGCTTCACGGAGTAGAAAGAAGGAGAGAAATGTTCTACGGATGCGCTAGTTTGAAAGTGGCAACGAATTCTCACACGCCCGCCAGAGGACGCTAGCTGAAACGCTCCCTACTTCCTACGGGATTCAATGTAAATGATACTGAATCTGTCCTCTCTTTAAATGCTGCTATGGGAAAGAAAAAAAAATTTTTTCAACTGGATTTTGACGTAAATCTTCGACTGACATTATGAATTAAGTATGATTTTCATCCCACGAAAATAGGAGCCGTATTTTTTGAGAAATAGGTTTAATCGAATGCACTTACCAACTTGTCAAATCTGACAGAATCTGTCATTTTTTAAAGACTGCTGTTGGCAAGAGTTTTTTTTTTTTTTCAACTGGATTTTGGTGTAAATCTTCGATTGACATTATGAACTAAATATGACTTTGAAGCTCTCTAAATTGTGATAAATTATGCATGTGGCAAAAAATTAATTATGTCGGTACTTAATTTTTTTTATTAATTAAAAATATTTAGTAGACAAAATAATTATTATAGACTATATTTTCATATTACCTTCTTTTTTACATGTTCATATTTTTATTTAATTACCATTTGTAATCAGTAATTGAAAAATTTATTTATTCATTATTATTATTTTTCTTCGTTTTACCTAATAATAGGAAATTTTATATTTACATAATTTTTACAATTAAAAATATATTCATTGGCTTAATTTTCGAATTTTTTTTAATCTTTTTTGCTTAAACCTAGACTAATATAATGTATCTCTAACCAGGGGTGCCCACAGGGGGGGGATTATGGCGCATGTTGCGCTATAAAAATTTTTGGGGGGATTTTTTAAAGCTAATTAATTAATTAATTTATTTATTTAAATTATTGATTAATTTATTTTTAATTAAAATTATGGGCTGATTTGTTTTGAATAAAAATTATTCATTAATTAATATTTTTATTCCACATTAGTTCTTTTATTTCTTTCTTATTTTATTTATTTATTTATTTATTTTGTGTGCGTGTGAGTGTGCTTGGAATGTCTGGAAAAGAAAAAAAGCGATTCTGTTCTACGTATAATTAGTATTTTTAGAAAAATAATAATAAATAAAAAAAATAATATTTACAATTTAAAAAAATAAACAAATTTAAAAAAAAAAAATAATATTTTAAAAAATAAATAAAATAAAAAAGAGGGGTTAAAAAATAAAAAGCACAAGAGGGTTGGGAAACATTTTGGGGAGGGGGGATTTGCGCCATTGAGCTTGGGGGGGGGGGTAGGCGCCACTGTCTCTAACCCCGTTTAAAATACACAAAAATCATATTTTAAGACTTAAAAATTCTTTCCAGAAATTTTTGTCTCTGAATTTTTCCTCTCTGTCCTTGCTTCAAATTTTTTTATCATGTTTTTTTTTCATTTAAGATCTGAAATTGACATTATGAATTAAATGTGTTTATTCCCACGGAAGTGAATGCCGTATTTTTTAAGTGATTTTTTAAGTAGAGATAGTCGTAAAAGCTTAAATTATGATACAAAATATATTTGACGCTCGTTATAGTGACCACTCATTATAAAGGCTCCCAATATTACGACCGGTGGGAAGCCCCCCCCAACTTTATCCCAATATACTCTATGTTCTACCTCTTATAGCGACGACTCGTTATAAAGATCTTTTTGTGGGACGGAGATGGTCGTTATATCGAGCGTCGACTGTAGTATAAATTTCGCCATTTCTATTTTACATGCAGTTTTTCTTATAAATGGCAGTGACCAGGACCGTCACTAAATCACAAAAGTCAGGGAGTGTAAAAAATCGGCTGCCCCTAAAGTAGTTCATTATTATTATTTTTCTTAGTTTTTACCTAATAATAGGAAATTTTATATTTATATCATTTTTGCAATTAAAAATATATTAATTGGCTTAATTTTCGAATTTTTTTCTTCTCTTTTGCTCAAATCGAATAAGTTTTAAGCCATTTGTGCCTAACCTATGGTCTGTGAGCCAAATGGTGTGTTTATTATTATTATTATTTCAACGTATATAATTATTTGTTATATATTATTAATTTTTTTTTAATTTTAATATTATTTTTTAAACATATATTTTTCTTTTTTTTTAATATATTATTTTCTTTTTTTTAACCTATTATGTTCTTTTATTTTTAAATTATAACTATTATTTCTTATTTAAAAAATTCTGTGCTACGCCACTGAAAGTTATCATTTTATCATGACTAAGGTAGGGATTCAAGTGAAACAGGCAATCGCAAATTACAATCGCAACTGGAAATGAATTACATTAGAACGTTTCTTGATAAAAACATCGTGACGTCAGCGTGACGTTTGCCTATGAAAAACGAGCTAGTTAAAACGTCACAGCCTACTTGGCGAATAAGAGGAGATCGCTGAGTGCTTGTGAGCTCTTATTGGCTCCACCCGTAGTGACGTCATGCAAAGTTAAGTTGATGATAATGTAATTCACTTCCAGTGGCGATTGCAATTCGAAGCGATCGCAGTGCTGTTTCACTTGAATCCCTGCTTAAAATACGTTTGAACTGCTTTAGGGGCAGCCGATTTTTTACACTCCCTGACTTTTTTGATTTAGTGACGGTCCTGGTCACTGCCATTTATAAGAAAAACTGCATGTAAAATAGAAATGACGAAATTTATACTACAGTTGACGCTCGATATAACGACCATTTCCGTCTCACAAAAAAGATCTTTATAACGAGTCGTCGCTATAAGAGGTAGAACATAGAGTATATTGGGATAAAGTTGGGGGGGGGGGGGGTTCCCACCGGTCGTAATATTGGGACAGTCTTTATAACGAGTGGTCACTATAACGAGCGTCAACTATATTTTGTATCATAATTTAAGCTTTTACGACTATCGCCATTTAAAAAATCACTTAAAAAATACGGCACTCACTTCCGTGGGAATAAACACATTTAATTCATAATGTCAATTTCAGATGACAGAGAGGAAAAATTCAGAGACAAAAATTTCTGGAAAGAATTTTTAAGTCTTAAAATATGATTTTTGTCTATTTTAAACGGAGTTAGGCAGGGATTCAAATGAAACAGGCCATCGCAAATTACAATCGCTACTGGAAATGAATTACATTAGAACGTTTCTTGATAAAAACATCGTGGCGTCAGCGTGACGTTTGCCTATGAAAAACGAGCTAGATAAAACGTCACAGCCTACTTGGCGAATAAGAGGAGATCGCTGAGTGCTTGTGAGCTCTTATTGGCTCCACCCGTAGTGACGTCATGCCAAGTTAAGTTGATGATAATGTAATTCACTTCCAGTAGCGATTGCAATTCGAAGCGATCGCAGTGCTGCTTCACTTGAATCCCTGCCTTAGAGACAGGGGTGCCCATCCCCCCCCCCAAGCTCAATGGCGCAAATCCCCCCTCCCCAAAATGTTTCCCAACCCTCTTGTGCTTTTTATTTTATTTTACCCCTCTTTTTTATTTTATTTATTTTTTAAAATATTATTTATTTTTTTTTAAATATTTGTTTATTTTTTTAAATTGTAAATATTATTTTTTTATTTATTATTATTTTTCTAAAAATACTAATTATACGTAGAACAGAATCGCTTTTTTTCTTTTCCAGACATTCCAAGCACACTCACACGCACACAAAATAAATAAATAAATAAATAAAATAATAAAGAAATAAAAGAACTAATGTGGATTAAAAATATTAATTAATGAATAATTTTTATTCAAAACAAATCAGCCCATAATTTTAATTAAAAAATAAATTAATCAATAATTTAAATAAATGAATTAATTAATTAATTAGCTTTAAAAAAACTCTTGCCAACAGCAGTCTTTAAAAAATGACAGATTCTGTCAGATTTGACAAGTTGGTAAGTGCATTCGATTAAACCTATTTCTCAAAAAATACGGCTCCTATTTTCGTGGGATGAAAATCATACTTAATTCATAATGTCAGTCGAAGATTTACATCAAAATCCAGTTGAAAAAATTTTTTTTCTTTCCCATAGCAGCATTTAAAGAGAGGACAGATTCAGTATCATTTACATTGAATCCCGTAGGAAGTAGGGAGCGTTTCAGCTAGCGTCCTCTGGCGGGCGTGTGAGAATTCGTTGCCACTTTTAGATAGCAGAGATTTAGCTCCTCCCCTTTAACCTCCTTGAACCTACCTAAAAACAGATAAACATTGGCCTCCATTACTTACCGAAGCGATCTTTACATGCTAGACTGTGATTGGCCAAATGAAAGCATCCGTTTCACCCGGGCCCGTGCATTATTCAACCAGTTGAATAGTGCCCGGTACCGTTTCCTCCGGACCATCTCCATGGCAACGAGGAGACGCCACCGTTTTTCCGGGCCGTTTTCTGTCCGTCCGGGGCTAGTGTGAACCCGGCTTTAGAATATTCCAGAACGATCATGAAGCAGATGATCGCGCGCTCCGCCTTACAGGGCATGCGCTGTAGACGGATATGTAAAGAGCGTGTCCTATTTAAGGCGGCGTAGGGTGTTAGCTTGTCACTTGCTTGTTTACTCTCTCTCTCCGGCTTGCTTTTAGACTTGCTTGTTTGTTTTCATGTTTTGATTTTTAGTTGTCGGCTGGTGTAGGATGACTCGTATCGCTCGTGGCATAGGAGATGGATCTCCATGATACCGGTTTGGCAACAAAATTTCACTTCCACCAGGGAGCGCTGCTGCAACCTTAATTTGTTTACATCCCGTAGTCTAGCGTTTTAAAGGGCATTTAAATAAGGGAATTTCCTAAATATTAGGAAATTTAAAGCTGTTTTTGCTATGAAAGCTGTTTAGAGAAGCATAGAACACTTTACTTCATCCTACGTTTATAATATATTTTGCATTCGAAGCGTTAATTTTTGCTTTTGAAGCAATTCTTTTAAAACCTAATTTGATCTGCTGTCACTTAGGTGAAGAGCTTAATGATTTATAAATTTCTCCATTGCATAGGTGCCCATGGGGGGGGGGGGGGCTATTATGGCGCAAGTTGCGCCATTAAAAAAAATTTTTTTTGGGGGGGGGAGGGAAAAACTAATTTATTTATTTTTTTGAATTATTTATTAATTATTTTTTTTAATTTAAATTATTTACTGTTTTTTTTTAAATTATTCCTTAATTTATTTTTTTTAATTTAAATTATTTCTTTGTTATTATTTTTTATTTGTTTTTTTTTTGTGTGTGTGCTTGGAATGTCTGGAAGAGAAAAAAAGCGATTCTATTCTGCGCAAAATTAATACTTTTAAAAAATTAGTAATTTTGTAAAAAATAATAGTTATAATTTAAAAAACAAACAAATAATGTTTCAAAAAATAAATAAATATTATTTAAAGAAATAAATAAGTAATATTAAAAAAAAATAAATAAAATAAAATACATTAATAAAAAAAGAGGCAAAAATAAAAAGCACAAAAGGGAAATGAAATATGAGAAAGTAAATAACTTTAAAATCATAATGTTTAACATTTCTCTTTCGTGGGGATAATTGTGCCCCATATCTGACCTCTCAATTACCACGCATCCGCTACCCGAAAAGCGCCGGCTACCTTCCGTCGGTCTCCCCGCTGACCCCGCCGAAAGCTCGGGGTCCTCGGCGAAATTCTCCTTCCCCTTCTCCGTCAGCACAAGCGACAGAGTCGAGAGATCATAAGTCAATCGGCTTTAGCGCCATCTCTCGGCAGTGGAAAAATCGGGACACATTTTCACCCGCGTTGCCAAAGGAGATGAGGCTCCTTCCTTTTAGCCCAGGGGCATGGCTCCACTAGATGTCGCTGTACTTACTGGCTACCACAATTTTTGAAGTCCCTACCTAAAATGAAGAAACAGCCGAGCTTCCTAATTCTGCCACTTGAGCGCTAGCTGGCGGCACTTTTCATGACAACATTGCTTAGTTTTGACAGATGACGGAATGCAATGACAGATGGAGTTCGAATAACTTAAAAAAGGTAAGAAATTGCTATTTTTATGGAAAATTATTTGATTTTTTTGCAATTTATAATTGAAAAAAAGTTTTTTTTTTAATTTTTTCTACTTCCAATCGTGTGGGTAATTTTATTTTATTTTGCAAAAGTTATTTTCCAAATATCCGTAGTACAGCATAAATGTACTCTGATATCACAATGGCAGTTTTTAGAAAAAAGAAAAATTATATTGCTTAAAGTACAGAGCATTTAAATTTGGATCTCTGTAGTATGAAGAATTGTTACTTTAAGTCGTTTATTTCGAGAAGAATAAGTTATTTTAATTTGTATTTATCTCGGAACTCGGCGAATAAATTTCTATCATAACATTTCGTTAAAGTTCTAAACATTTCATATATTCTTAAGGATTAAAAATAAAATGAAAAAAACTTGCTATTGATCAATAGAATTCGTTACTTATTGACCTTAATCAACATTATTAAAAATTTTAACACATAGAAGAATTCTATCACGAAAAACAATGAAGAAATGGTAAATGGAATTTTATCTGTCCTTTTAAAGCTGTCTAACTTTAAAAAGCATTTGTGCAACAAATCCTTTTTTTTTTTTTTTAATATGTTTTCCTTTTCTTTTTTTTTTTTTTTTAATATGTTTTCCTTTTCTTTTTTCCCCAGCATACTTCTATTCGATTTTTTTGAAAATAAGAAAATATTTTGACATTTTGAATCATGTTCTAAGAACTGAAATAAAACAAGTGCAAGGGAAAATTGGCTTTCATTTCTTTTCTTTTTTTTTCCTTCCAGAAATCCATTTATTCTTTGTATATTTTTACTCTTGTGTGTCAAGTCTCATATTAGGATGTCAAGTGTTATTAAAAACCTGTGAAATGGGTTCTACAGAATACAGTCGAGTCCGCTTGTTAAAATATCGGTTAAAAGAATATCCCGTTTAATACAATATATTTTCAATGTCCCAAAATGGCTATTTCGTTAAGCGGGTTCTACTGTTTTTCATTTTGAAACTTTCACTTCAAATTTAATCAGATGGAGGGGGAGGGTCATGGCGCAGACTGCGCCATTGAATTTTTCAGTGGAGGAGGTGTTCGGGTGAGGGGCACTCGTACTCTAGGGGATCTCTGTAGTATTTGGAGAGGAGTGCATCATTGATTTGGGTGGGGGGGGGGGGTATACTTGGTTTTAATTTGTAGTAAATGATTATTTTCGTGGGGAAACTAAGGCGAACAAACATTGTTATGATTCACTCAATAATTGCATGTATTATAGACGCATTTTTCTGCTGCGGGAATCCCCTTGGCGCAATGCATACTAAAAAAAATATTTCTTGTTTCCTCAAAACAACTGTATGCAAAACATATTGCATACTATCGATACCCACTACCGCTTTGCCTCTGGTAAAATTTGAAGGATTTTTGCTGCATGCTCATTTGTCGCTACATGCATAGTTTACGAATTTAAAAACTAATTGCAGCAAATATAATGTTAAATTGAAGCATAAATTTACATTTCAGAAAGTAAACTAATAAATTCATATCGATAAACCCAGTAGAAAAATGGCATAAACAAAGTGTAATGTTTCTTATCAAACACCGGAAAATATATAATTAGCAAATTATAAGAATTTTTGTCATAAATAATCCGAGAAAATAAAATAATATAATGCAAAAGGTATTGCTCAAAAACAAAAAAAATATTTCCGCAACTAAAAATAAATTAATCCTTTGCAGATAATAAAGCTGAGCAAAATGAACAAAATCATACTGAATAAAGTAATAAATAATTTTCAGTTAATAGAAAATGCCTTTTCAATGTGCATTAAAGTAGGAATTTCTTGTTTTGTAATGAATGCATCAAAATATTGTTTTGTTGCACGAGACAGATTATACTTCAACAAAGCTAAGATGGTAAAATATCATCTCACAAACAGAGCTAAGTCAGAATTGCAAGCAATAAAGAACAGCTCTTTTACAGCATTTTAAGGCTGCAGTTTTGCCCTTGTTTGGGCTCATCAGTCGGAATAGCTGTAGCCGAGTTGCAGATAAATTACCTCATACAGAAACTGAGTATATCTTCACTCTAGCTAAAAATACTTGCAGCTAAAAATATTTTAGGGCAGCAAAGAGAGGTCCGGAAACAGGGTACCGCAAAACTTAAAAACCGTGGAGATAATAGATTAGGGTAAAATATGTTTTGTTACCAGTGTGAAGATATACCCAACTTTTAGATAAGGTTGTTTGCCAGCAGTTTGGTAGCGGTTATTTCTGTCAGATGCTCCAAAAGCAAGAATGAAACTGCGTTCTTTTTATGATCTAACTGAACTCTTCAGCATTTGTTTACAATTCCGCTTCAGCTCCTGTTGTACGGCTGTAATTTGTAGCTGTTTACCCTTAGCTTCGTCATAGCAGTGTCTTTTTGTCGGCAGAAACCGATTTCTGCCGGCAAAAAGCCAACCCTTACAATAACCCCAATCAATTCAACGCAGTAATTTCATTACAATGATCGACCCAATATTTGTTTTTTCAAGTATGAACTAGTGTAATTATCAGTATAACTACTAAGTGAAATTAACAATACTTTTACTAGTCGGGAAAGTACTCATTTTTTTCCTCATATTAGTCACTAGCTGCGTGGCACGGCGTTGCACGGGCTTTAATGTAGTGAGGAAAGTTTAAACAAACTACTCGCCGCCAAGGCGGCTCGCCTTTAACCCTCTCGCTGCGTATCCCGCGATTTCCATGGGCAACGTAGAAGTAGCAAAATTTGCGCATCTCGCGATTATCGTGGGGAAGCGTTTTTGCCGTCTATTTAAGTGTGCAACCCGCTCTTTCCCCGTTCATGATTTCATTTCGGCTTTTCTGTAATGTTTAATTGTTTATTTAGATGTCGACTAACAAATGGCGTTAGTTGTCCATGCTTCTGGGAAATATATAATAACATTCAATATTCTGACAACTTTTTACTATGATCTAATTCTATATTGAAAAAAAAAACTTTTTTACAAAAATTTTTTGTATATTTTAAGTCTAAAATATATGTAGATTTGAAATATGTAATAAAAAAATGCGCAATTTTTGAACCTATTTTGACAAAAAAAAAAAATAAATAAATAAATAAATAAAAATACGCAGCGAGAGGGTTAAAGTAGCGAGGAAAGTTTCAACAAACTACTCGCCGCCAAGGCGGCTCGCCTTTGAAGTACCAAGGAAAGTTCAGAAAAGAAGCAAATGCCATTCAACGGGAAGTGAAAGCAGTAAGTAACATCGCTATTGTTAAAAAAAAAATAAATAATAATAATAAATGCACAAATAAATAAGTAAATAAAAAATAAAATAAATGCCAATTAATTGGCAAAAATTCATTAAGTATAGTTAGTTACATTACATATATTCTAAGCTCTTAAAGTAATTTAATTGTAAACATATTTTTTACATTAAGCTAATTAATCGGCCAAGATTGATATACAGTATAATCTTAAAAGTTGCCGATTACCGATTATTTCCGATTTATTAGTGCACCACCATTTTAAACCTCCGAAAAATAAGGTCGCTTATTAATCTTTTATGAAGAATTCAGGCCCTTTTTCCCTAGGGGCAAATTGTAAAGCTTCAATATGAACTTATGTTATAATTTCATGAAAAGAAATATAATTAAAAGTTTTTGTGTATAAAATGCATCAAATAAATAATTACTAATTGTTATGTATTAATGTATTTTTGTTCTATTCACACCCATGTATGAAAATAACAAAAATAAATAAATAAACAAAAATATAATTTTTACTATTAAAAAATATTCCCACAATAAAACGCGGCGCTTTAAATTAAAAAAAAAATATCACCTCTGAATTAAAATGCGATAGAATAAAAAAACAAAATGAAAAAATAAAACATAAGTTTTTGCTTCAAAAATAATCCCACACCAAAACGCGGCACTTTTTAAAAAGCTATTCCGTAGTGTTTTGAAACTGAAACTTAATCAAGCGGAAATACTGGCGAAAAACTGTCAAGCTAAAACGATGATGCATTTTCAAATATATGCCAAGCGCGCCAAGGTAATATCAAGTAATTTTCAGATTCAAAGCGCAAGATGGCGCTACCTCACAGAACTTTACGTGACTTTCCTCAGTTTCCACAAAATTCAGCGATTGTTACGGCCAGTATTGATCTAGTGCGGCCATGCCAGGGGTGATTGTGAGTTCATAAAAAAATACCTGAAAGTTTTAAAGAGAAAATGTGTGTGTGGGGGGGGGGGGGAGATGTTTTTTTTTTTAACCAAGGCCCCTATTACTTAAGCACACCTAATTTTATAACTATACACATAAAGTAATTAATTTACTTTCATAAATAAACACATTTAAATTAGAGCTTCAATTTTTAACTGTTTGACATTTTGATTTTCAAAAAAGACACAGAATTTCACTCAAGAATTTTAAAGTTATAGGTTTTCATACTAATAAAAATTTATTTCATTTATTTATCTCCTAACTAAAGGTAATAAGCATCAAACATGGGAAAAATTCACTTCTCATATTGGATGCAAATCGATTGCATTTTTTTAAATGAAGGCATCAAAATAAAAAAAGGTGCACATAAAATAATTTATTAAAATAAAAAAATAGAATGGCATCTGAACATTTCTATTTGATGAATATTATTAATAATTATCGGAAAAATCATCGAAACTTCGAAAAAGAGAAAAAAGAGTGGGAAGATAAAAACATAATTAAAAATAATTTATTTCCGGTATTTTCGAAAATGAAAATACCAGAATCGATCATGAAAATACCGGAAATCCGGTAAAATATCGGAAAACAATCACCCCTGTTTTAGCCTCCTTGCATCTGTGCTTTGGCTGTTAAGCTTGCATTAGAATAGAATGATGTCGAGCTCAGTTAATATTAGGCACGAGTCACCTAACACAGCAATATTTAATTTGATGCGTTTATTAATTTAAGTTTCAATAGTAACTGTAGCCGATCTATGTTTTTGGAAGTTTAAATAAATTAACATTGTTTTTCAACTTGACGAAATTATTTATTTCTGCATTGCCATACTTCTGTTTTCAATGCAACATGCTCACGGGAAGGGAGCTTCTACTTCTACAAGATGGCCTTGGATTCTGTGAGTGCGAGGCCATCAGTACAGTAAATGCCTTTTTTCCAGTGGCGTACATAGCGCCCCCGCACCGCCCGGTGGGGGGGGGGCAGAGGTATGGGGGCGCACAGTGGTTCGAAACGGGGAAAAAATCCCTTGAGTGTAGGTCGCTCGCCTTGAGAAGTAGTGAAAACGTGATTTACGTTAATCTGGTTTTGAGGTGCTGATTTTTTTTTTTGGAATACGTCAAATTTGATGGCCAATTTCTTTGATAAAAATCAATTTGTCCCCGTTATACCACGACATGTAATTTTTTCAGTTTTTTTAGTTTACTTGTAAAATAAATGGTGCTTGTAAATAGTGAGATTCAAATGAAAACACCTGCCACGCCCACAGTCGAGGCTAGAATGTTTTTGGTTAGTTACAGGAAGGTTCAAACTATTTGCCAATATAGCTTTAAGCTCACCGGAAGCCTCCGATAAAAGATGCCTCAATATATTTCATAATGTTTTTTCGCAATTACTTTTTTTTTCATTTCAGATAATTTAAAATCTTTATTAGTTTTAATTTTTATTTCTGGTGTAATATGCATCCTATTGGTATGAACTGTTGGCCGGCTAGAACGGCGACGACCCGGAATCGGTAAAAATAAACCAAGACCGGGCCACCCCCTCCGACCAACAGAAATGTGGAATGGTTCTGCTCGGGAGAAAAGAATACATGAAATTCATTTTAAAAATAAATAACAATTTATTCAAACAAATGTAAACAGTAAATATAAAATATTAAATTTGATACACCCAAAACAATTTTGACAATAAAAAACCCCCCAAATACATTCAAATTCAAAAACATCGTTCCAGTTCCAAAAAGAGAGTTCACAGACATGATAAGTCCACCCTTGAAAAAGATGCCATGAAGAAGATAATGTCCCGGTAAAAAAACTTGAAAGTTCATACCACGGGGAAAATCATTCACCGAAAAAAGGCATCAAAACAATGGTTCCCTCCTGCAGAATCACAAACACTCGTCGACGATTTTAGTGGACGAAGTGAACACAGCAGGGTCACCACCAGCAATCCATCCAAGAAAAATAGGCTCCATCAGTTCTTGAAGAACCCTTCGGAAGAACATCAGGCCGCCGCATGGCCGAGCCGAGCCTCACTCAGACGACATAGGATCCGGCCGCCTCATGGCCGCGCTAGTACGCCTTAGGATCACGTCGTAGTAGGCCTAAGCACCACGGAAAAAATGGATGAATATCACCAAGCTTCAACAGAAGCACGTGGTTTCAAAACTTTAAAAAGACAGGGTCGAACTCCAGGAACACCCCTGCCCCCTTATGGCAGGGTAAACGAAAAAACTTTTACATGATTAAATTCTATCCACTTCCTCTGAGTGGAAAACTAAATCAAATACGAAGCATATCAAACTCCCCGATGCAATCACAGCATCAACCGTCTAACTGCAGTGACAGTAAAAAAATGATAAGAAGCCACATGAAATGCATGGAACACGTATTTATGGTTACAGTCAACCCCACGTAGCGACCATGACATACACCTCATTAGCATAGCTAAGTTTGACAAATACCAATCCGAAAAAAAAAACAACTCAACACTTGAGCTTTAACTGTTGAAATATTTTCAGTATTGTCTTGATTTTAATGCAGCCAAAAGTTACTCAACACTTTTGCTCTTACGTCATGTCACTTCGTAGGTGTTGACGGTCAAATACACACATAAATTACAATTGGAATATAATGGGGGATATTCCGCTCGCCGGATCAATAAAATGGGACATTGCAGGAAAGCATAAAAGTAGGTTTAAATAATTTTAAAACGTTCTAGCTTTTTAGGAAATTGCTCCAAGAACAAAATAGGGCCTATTTTCTAACATGAACGACCAATGTGAAATGAATTTTTATAAGTTCAAGTTCGGGTTACTGAGTGTATGAATTAAAACTGCAATACAGGGTTACGTCCAAAATTAAATAAAAACGTAATATTTCAAAATTCTTGGCTTATTTTCGGTAATATGCATTTTTTTTCCAAATAATTCTCATGGAGTATGTTACTACAACTCAAGGGCTAAGTAATTACAGCATTAAAAATTTTCTATGTTCAAACTTTGAAATGCCTATTTTTTCCGCCCTCGAACCACTGTGGGGCGCACTCTGAAAAAATAACACAAAAAACTTTTTTTTCCCCGTATTCAATGTCATTTCCAGGTGTTCCGAATGAAATCTGCATCGATACGTCACAAATGATGCATAATGTAATGATTTCACCACCCTCTCTGCCTTCTCCTGCATAACATATGCCCCCTGTCCACCTCTAATTGAGCTCCTATGATCAAGGGTGCCTGAACTCAGTTTTTGGGAGGGGGCGAGTTCAATTTAACGAATGAAATTAGAATTTTACCGAATAATAAAATAAGAGTATGCACAGTTGTTGTACTAGGCGCTAAGTTGGCGGCCTGGCTTAAGGGGGGCAACTTACTTGCTTAATATGCACTAATGCCTCAATCTGCGGAGAAGAGACGGATCAATCGACCCGATCTTACGCAACGATCGGGTAAGTATACCGACGCGTTCTCCCGCAGTCACGGAGCGCGTTGTTTTCTCCGATCAGCGAGGAGGCGTCGCGCGCATCGCTCTTCCCGGGAGAACAGAAGATTCGCTCTGGCGCGTGTGCGTGACGCGTTAAGTGCACTTCTCGCTGATTGGACGTGACACTTGCATGCGCCGCTCGGCTTTGCTTCGCGGCGACTTATGTATAAAACGTGGAGCGGCTTTGATGCCGATGCTGGATCCGCACTTTGATGTCAGATAGATGCCGGCTTTTGTAAATACGTTCATATTAACTAAGTATGTTAATAAAACTTCTTAAGTTACTTTTAAGTCGAGTTGGATTTATTTGCAAAAGTATAACAAGTATTAGTGTTTTCACGAAACTGAAGAGACATTAGGCTTTATTTTAAAAAATGCTTCCTTCCTATTCAGTCTCGAAATTTGCCAGATAATTTGAAAAAAAAATTCCAAATAAAGAACCTTGTTGAGAAGTCACAATAACTGATGTATGCCATTTTGGATTAAAAAGGGGAACGATAACTGTGCTATTATAGCAAACTTGATATTGCCGCCATCATGTCTGTTCTAAATATGTGATCATTGCACGCGAAATAGTCATACATTGATATTTTACTAAGTTTCCATCAAAATGAATAAAAACAAGAAGTTCTGTCAAGAACTACACGAGCCTACTTTCCCGTACATCGAATTCGGCATTCTAGCATCTGATCATTATTCTCTTTATTATCTGAGACTAAACATTATGTCAAACATACCTTTTTAGCACTTAAAGCTGATTTCTAAAAGAAAAATATATACATCTCATCAGATGAAATAGACACACAAAAAGTAAATAAATGAATAAATAAAGTTTTTTCGCACCTTTTAAAGAAAGTAACTGTTACAGTTCTTCCGTAGAAAAATTCCTCAATTGTTTTCAAAAAAAAAATTAAAAGTACAAAGTACATCAAAACACATTTTATCAAAGAAAGAAAAAAAAAGAAAAAAAAAAAAACTCGTCCGTTGATAAAATGTCTCGAATTTCACTTTTAATCCGTTGCCAGTTGTTAAATATAAATAAAGAATAGAATGCCCTCGTGAATGAAACATTTTTGTTACAAAAAAAAATCGTCTGCCAAAAATAATAATAATAATAATAATAAATTCAATAAAACAAATGAATAAATAAACAAAAAATCGTCTGCACAGTCAGTCATTTTTTTCGGACTGTTTACTCAAAAGTTATTAGGGGTGACAGCTTGCTTGAGCGGTTCAATGTTGAACGAAAAATTGTTCAAATCGGAAATGTAAATACGGGAATGAAGTATCCTTGATAAGTTCTTTCCAACAAAAAAAAGTTTGTTCAAATCGGACTGTTCATTAAAAAGTTAGTATCGCGGGACCGGTTATTTGAACGGCTCAAAGTTGAACCAAAAATTGTTCAAATCAAAAAATCAAATATGGGAATGAGCTGTACTCGCCGAGATCTTTCCAACAAAAAAAAGTTTGTCCAAATCGGAATGTTCATTCAAAAGTTATTAGGGGGGGACAGACAGACAGACCGACCGACCGACCGACCGACACACAAATTCCCCATCTCAATACCCTACTTTCAAATTTTTAATTTTTCGATATTCATTTTACCTTTTATATTTTTTTTTACTTGGCGATATTTTTTAACTTGGCGATATTTTTTGGACTTGGCGATATTTTTTAGATGCATTAAGCCACTTTTAATACTTTTTTCGTCTTTCTTTTATTTTTAATGGGAAAGTAGGCTAAAAAACCGTCTGGTGCAGAGTTTTGGAAAAGAAAAAAGGAAGAAGCAGTAAAAGCTGAAAAATGTCAGAAGATTAATAGTTTTTTTAGAATAATAATGCCTATTTGATTTGTGAAGGAAATGCAAGTGCAGAAAATGATATTGCAAACACATTTTCATCTTCCACAAGCAATGAAAATCCCGCCAGTTTCGATTCAAGTAAGTCCAGTTTAAAAGATTCTAACACGAATACTGATAATGTAAATGATTTTCATGCCGCAAATAATGAAATCGCCTTCAGTTTCAATTCGAATAAGTCTAATTTATTGGATTCTAGCATAAATGCTGATATTTGTTTACATTCTAAAAACACTAATGATGAATCTGCTACCAGTTTTGATTCAAATGAGTCTAATTCAGCAGATTTTAACGTAAACACTAACATTGGTTTATATTCTGAAAATGATTTTCAAAATCAAAATTTTGAACTCTGTACCAAATAGACTTTTAGGTACATTTCTCTCTTTCCCTGCTGGTTTCATCTTCTGATGTTTGTTCCGGGTCCTGTGTGGCCACTGGTGGCCGGTCTTCATGGTGACTGGATCCATTCCCTGGAGTCTGTTGAATGACCACTGATGTTCTGGCCAGCTGCTGCAGTTTCCGTGAGGTTGGATGTCGTTCTGGAGTTACCTGATGGACTAATTGATTTGGAATTCCGCTCTCGGACCTTTTAATGGATGATAGCCGTCGGTGATTATTTTCCAGTTGGTGGCACCGGATTTATGTAAGATCGTTTTGTTTTTCATGCTTTTGCTGCAATGTAA
Source organism: Uloborus plumipes (assembly GCA_038373865.1). Taxonomy (NCBI): domain Eukaryota; kingdom Metazoa; phylum Arthropoda; class Arachnida; order Araneae; family Uloboridae; genus Uloborus; species Uloborus plumipes. The sequence continues at coordinate 26,858 of JAXGGA010009127.1, read as the reverse complement.
AATGCTGGATTCTACTCGAGAGATTTTTTTTGTAAAACATAACCTGTGAATAAACAGTAATGATTTAACTTAATTTTTCCTTATTGTTGTTATGCCATCAAGACACACTCCTGAGGTCCGGCACTAAGTCTGATCCCTCTGACATATTCGAATAATAATTTTGCATTTTAATTTAGATTTCAACAACAGGAGCTTCTAAAGTTGATTTGGTGAATTTTTTAAAAGGAATTCTCACATTATACTTAGTGGCTTTTTTTTTAGTTGGCGCATTATTTTACTTTCAACTATTAATCCTATGTGGAAAATTAGAAACAAAAAGACGGGAGGATTTCGGCGATTGGAAATCTGGCCGAAGACCTGGGTATCTCTCCCTATTGGTGTCAAATCTTTGTCGACAATTCATGCGCGAGGGAAATCTTTCCTTCGCAAACGTAAACTATATGTCACTAAAACCAAATTATTATCGCCGAAAATTTGACAACCGAGCCAGATTCCCAATTATCGAATTATTCCCTTTTCCGAGGCATGTTAATCATATGTGTAAAATTAGACACAAAAAGAACATTACCCTTTGATGATATGCAAATAAAATAGAAATTTCAAGAAGTAAATTAATAAATTTGTATGAAAATACTTATTAGAAAAATGGCGTATACAAAGTTAACTGCTTCTTATCCAAACACTGTAAAATGTACTTTTGCAAATTTTGAAGAATTTTTTTTTCATAAATAATCCTAGAAAATGAAATAATAGAGGAAATAATAACTTATTGCTCAAAATCCAATATAAGTTGCAGGAAATCAAAAAAAGAAGTAATCTTCTGAAGAAGTGAATACAATAAAGCTGAAAATGAAATAAAATTACTTAATTTGAAACCAAAACAATGTGCGTGCACGGAAGAAATCTGTAGTTGATTTCACTTCAATTACAAAAACTGCTCCTTTGGAGTACGAAAACAGGGAGTAATAAGTTTTTAATTACCTAATTTTAATTAAATTTTAGGAAATCTAGGGTGAATTTAAAAATTTCGGCTACAACTTGCACATCATCAGTATGCGGACTAATTTTGTACCAATTTTCAAAACCGTACGTTGCGTAAATTTTGCAGTAGAGCGTTTGACCCGCAACTCTGACATCATCAAACTTTGATTTTATATATATATAGATTTACTTTTTGAAGTGGAAAGTTGGCATTTTTTTTTCATGGGGGCAAAAATAAAACTAAATAAAAATGTTTAATGAAATAATTTTAAATCAATTTTCTTTTTTATTTGCTAAAAATAATGAATAAATAAAAAATAAGAAAAAATAATACATGAGCAATTTTTTAAAAAGGTGCAATTTCTTGTCCTAGGCTCATCCCAACCTTAAAAAAGGGTCTTCCATTTCACTTTTATTGTTGCTTCTTTTGTCACAGTTTAAAGAGCAATATTGCAGGCATTTGACAATGCTGGATAATATTTATTTATGTGAAGACTTAATGCAAGTGCTAAAATGTTATTATCACCTTGTCTTCAATCAGAATTTGCCTTTAATGGTCTGCCTAAACAGCAAAAAAAAAAAAAGTTAAAAATAAAATTTCTAAAATATATTTTTCACAATGCTCAAGTAACCTAATTTGTAACTGCTAATGTATATCCTAATAAAATTCTTTATCTTGGTGACAGTATGATGTATAGTTGAAGCAACTTACCAAGTGTTATTATATCATGAATTATATGGAATAAAGGGGGGGGGGGGGAACACCAAAAAAAAAAAAGTCAACATTTTATTAAAGTATAAGTTCTGTACAGATGAAATCACAATAATTAACAGAATGTAAGCCATTCATTTAATATCCCCAATTGCCATACCCTTTAATTTGAGTTAAGTTTGTACTTTGAAAAATATAATGCTCTTTTATATTTTTATACATGCCTTTATACATTTTCATTTTTAAAGCTTGTCTGTGACTATCTAACCAACTATTGTAAACTGATGTTCGTTTGACAGGTGAAACAGTCTCTGAAATGCAGGCTTCTAGCTCAGTTTTACTTTTTGTCTCTGCAATTGTTTCAACAGATTCGGAAACATTTAATGTTGTCTCTATTTTTTTATCGATTTCTGTGTCCTTTTCATCATTGGTGTTTTCATGGCTCAGATCAATTTCTAGCTCTGGGGCATTGATATCAGCAACTTGCTCCTCATCCATACTGTCAATAGCAGATTCACTAGCAAAAGTTCTAAAAGAAATATCTTTACAAAACGAAACTTGTTTTTTGAGGGAGGGTTTTAATAGATTATGTTTTAGACAGCTTTTTAATTTAGATATTGTGTTTGTCTTTAGTTTTTTGGCTTTAGAATACAAGTCAGTAGGTTTCTTTCTCTTTTTGTTTTGCAACATATTATCAGAATTATGTAAAGTCTCTTGTTCGCTCAAATTATTAGAACCATTACACATCTGATTTTCTGAATCTTCTTCAATTATTTCTGTTTTTGACTTTTTTCTTCGTTTAGATTTTTTCACTGGGCTGCTATCAGAGGAACAAATTTTCAAATGATCAGAATCATTGATGTCAGCTTCCTCAATTATATCTGACTTCTTTCTTTTTTTCTTCTTCTTTGGTTCTTCTGTTTCACAATTGGTTTCGGGTGTGTCCAAACCATTAGTAGCAAATGAAGAACATTGTGTAATCCCTTCATTTTGATCTGTTAGCATTACCGCTTTAGACTTTTTTCTTTTTTTACCAGATGTTATTGCATGGCTTTCAGATAAGCATTCTGCACTTTGTTCGCAATCTGAAGTGTCAGAATTCAAACACTTCACAGTTGCTTCTGAATTTAATGATGGTTCTAAAAATAATGAAAAAAAAAAAAAAAAGCAAATGAGATCATAATAGGGGGAAAACTCTACAGTACAGATGTGGCTTTAACACATCTATGCACATAAATAAAAGAAAAGATTCAAGATAAAATATTCACATATATGCTAAGTTAAATCATAGCTTTTGTGTATTAAATTCTATTTTATTAAATATTTAGTAAAATAAATATACATTAAAAGTATTTAAGTATAATCGTTTTAGATGTAAATTGAAACTATCTCTAAACCATTATTTAATCCTTATCTTTTAACCATTTGTAATAGTGAATAAGATTCAAAATATTTCCATGTAACAGTTGTCTCAAGAACTTTTTAAGGATTTGATTTTAGTTATTACTTGATTAGTTACTTTTGATGAAAGCTTCCAATTTCTGTGCAACCAACTTTTTCACATGCATCTTCTTCTAGAACCCACTTGCATTGCATATTACAGTACTAACGGTTAACAATAGAATATGCTACAAGAAGGATTTACAGTTGACCAGCATGCTGAAAAATTTTTAATTTCCCCTAGGCCGGATAATTCAAGGTTCATTTTGCAACAAAACAAAAGACCCCCCCCCTCCCATTTTAAACCGCAAAGCAAACCACTGCAAGGAAAAATAATGAAGCCCCAAAGTAACTTTATTTTCAAAACAAACCAATCAATTGCAGGTCGCCAAGATGAAAAAAATTGTGGTGGTTTGATAGTGCATTATCTTGCTATAGTTAATTATTATTTTGCCAAAATTAAATTGCTTACTAATGCTAATAAAATGATTTAGACTTCTAAGTATCTAGGGCTAAGTACAAAAGTGGAATCTGCAGCTGATCTCAAAATGAGAAATCATTTTTTAAAGCTTCACACCTTCATATAATTTCATTTAGATATAACCTTTTCAGAAATTTCATTTTAACCTTTTCTGGTCACAAATGACCATAAAACGATGTATTTAGATAGTATATGTTACAAAGAATCACCTGGTGACAGTAATTTTAGTTTGATAAAAAGTTTGAATAGGACTTCTGTGCTTAACACATCAGTATAGAACTTGTATTATGATTTGAACATGAATTTTACAGCATTAAATTGTTATTTTTTCTAACTCCGTTTTTTTTTTTTTTTGGCATGATGAAAAGTACCAGGCAAGGATTATTGAAAACCTAGTGACCTTCAAATTTGGGGCAATACAGTTTTTATGCATTCAATTTACCTAAGTTTAACCAAAATTCAATTATCTCTGTAACAGAAATATCCTATCAAGTTGAAACTTGTTTTAATCAATTCAGCACAATCAAAACATACTAAATGCACATAAAAACAACAAATTTTGAGATTGAACTTGCTCAACTAGTAAATTGCTTTTTATGGCTCTTTTTTCAGTTCACTCCGGCTACTACGCCTCGTTTGAAGAATCAATAAATGAATAAATAAAAGTTAAAATACATTATTCTTAGATGTAGCGTGTGGAAGATGACAGGAATGAAATCAGTGTTTGAGGGGCATTTTCATTTAAGCTGTTAAAACTACAAAAAAAAAAAAAAAAAAAGCTTTGTTTTACATTTAACAACTTTTGTCATGCAATATATAAATATTTAAAATTAGTACAAAAGGAATGATCTTTGTGTCATAATACAATCTACTCAAAATTATATGGAAATTGTGTGCATTGAAAAATTACAAGTTGGCAGGTCTACTTTCAAAGTCTACAATGGAGCCCTTTCATCTATGCTATAAGTACTCAACAAACAAGAAAGTTGCGAGTGAATAAAAGCAACTTAGGGTTTGCTCATGATTTTCTTGTTGCATGTTGTACATCTTTCCCAAGTTAAACTCTATAAAGTTCCTTAGGTCACACAGATTTCATTAACTAAACAAAATTTCATTGAAATAATACTTACCATTTTTTTCACTTGCATCACTTTTCTTATGCTTAAGCTTTTGATTAAAATAGTCCACTATGTTCAGAACATTCTTTGTCAGTTTATCTTGAAATCCATTTATGATTGCTTCCTCTTCTTCAGCATTTTCTTGATTGGAGCCTTCACTCTCCTTCTAATAATAATAAAAAAAAATCTTTGAGAAAGATAAATTATGTATTACATAATTTCTTTTTGCAAGAAAATAACTTTGAAATTACATAAATAAATTTTACTATGATCTTTAATCAAAACTCATACAAGTTTCTCAGCAAGCAGAAAAATATTAAAAAGAAAACATAAGAGACATGGCACTGCAGCCAGGGTTACCATGGAAATTCAAGAATGAAATATGACATTTCCAGGTTTTCAAGGTGGATTTAAGAAAAATTCTAGGTAATTGATCTTGTAACATTAATATACACATTTAAAAGTTAGTTAAAAACTTATCTTTTTAAAATGTTTTCAAAATTTACAACTAATGGATACCAAATTTTACGAAGCATTTATCAAATTTAGTGATTGTCAAGCTATTTCTTATGCATTTTTACTTAAAAAGCTATTACATGTGATTTATTTCATGTACTGTCTGTATATACCGTAAATCAGGGTTACTTAAACCCAATTTTAGTAATGTTCCAGATAAATCCTTATTTATATCAATAAATATTGTGTTATGACATCAATCAATGCTTATAATCATTAAAGAATACCCATAAATAAAGCATTTAACCTTTAAATTTGGTTTATTTCATTTACTAAATTTCTGAATATTTTTTTTAATGGGTTCAAGTAGCCATTAGGTTGGGTTACTTGGACCCAGGTTTAGTTTTCTTATTATAAAGCATTATTAGCATGTGTTGGGTTCATGTAGGACATGGGATATGAAAAAAAACAATACAACAAATGAAGAAATATATTTTTATAAACATTATAATTATGAAAAACGTGAAGTTAGATATAAATTTTTTATCTAAACATTTTCTTTGATTGATTGAACTGAACTATGTGCAAGTCTTCAACTAAGGAGTACAAAACCCAGATTTTATCATTTTAATGTAATGGGCTCAAGTAACCCCCTAGGGTTCAAGTAACCCTTATTCACGGTACTTAAGTATAAGTTCTTTACATCTGGAAAGAGTAATCTCTGCAATTAAATTTTAATTAATAGAAGACAAAAGTTTTTAACAGAAGGAATGATCTGTTAAACTAATTTAATCAAAAATAATTCATAATTCAGACATTGCTAGTACATATAATACTAAAATGAATAAAAGGAAAATATTCATTAGCTTGCTTTTATTAATTTTTGGATTGCAAAGATTTTAAAAAGTAAATAATAAACTACATTGAAAAAAGGGTGTACTTTATTAGAAGGAGTAATTGTGAGTTCATAAAAAAATAACTGAAAATCCAAAATTTGATCATTCAGCAACAGGAAACCATGGTTAATGGACATGCTTAAAGTTGAACAGTGGGGTATCATTTTCGAAGAAAAGGGAAAGTGAGAACTGCAGAAGGTACTTAAGTTCAGACATCTTTGTTTTACACTTTAGCTTCTAGACAAAAAGTTAAACTTTTTTTATGTGTCTATGGCCACCTTACAGTGCAGACATTGAAGCTAAGTGGTGTGATTCCCAACAGGAGCATTCTAAACAGACCTAGATCAAATTTAAAACTGTCTGCAAACTCAAATAACTTCTTTAAAATATTCTGCAAAAAAAAAAAAAAAGCATACTTCTTCCAAAGTCTTATGTCACTGCGAACAGTAAAATCATGTACTCGTATAGTATGACTAGGCAACTAGCATTTTTGTTCAGTTATATGTACTCTTTTTTCAGTATTATTGAGAGTTTCTTAACACAGGTGATCTTCGACCACCATTTGTCGCTGACCGAAAAATGGGATACCCTCCCTATAGAATATTGTATAAAAATATCAAAATTGTCCGGAAACTTTAAACATTTTCTGTGAACAGAGTTCGTGACTTTCTCTGTATTATCTGAGTATGACCAAATTTTAGTAAGTGAGAAAAATTCTCAATTTGCCCAAAATGAAACTTGGAATTTCACCAAATAATAAAATTTGAGCATGAACCTAACTTGAAGGACATAAAAGACTAAAGCGGTTTGACAGCAAGTATAAATATGTAATCATTAATACTTTATTACCCCTGGCATTTTTATACATTTAAATAAAGTTTAGTTTGTTAATTGTAAATGCAGTTAGTTGAAATAAAAAATTGGTTTATGTACCAAACAAATACCTAAAAGAACAAATTGTGGCAATATCAGCAGAATAGGTTTATGGTGAGTCAAGAGCCAAAAGAATATGAGCTTGATGCTTTTTAAGGAGTACAGTACAAAAGAGAACTAATTATCTGGGATGTTCGGGACCATCACTATCCCTGATATCTGAATTTTTCAGTTTTCTGGATCACTAAGAAGTGATATTTGACAATTGTTAATAAAACCTTAATTGCTATAATAAATAGTAATGCATCTTAAAATAAGAAGAGAAGGGTTCAGAAATGCTTATAAATATCGAAATATTAAAAAATACTAATAGAATAATAATTTTAAAATCAAAAAATTTAGTTATTCACAAGACGTAAGACCCTTACATTAAATTAAAAAAAAAAAACTCGCCACACTTTTGATAAGATTTTAAAGTGAAAGAAAATTAATGAAAGAGCTATAAACAAGTTTTTGAACATAAATGAGCAATTTTTCTACTAGTGCATGAAATAATTTCATTACTATGAAAGCATTTTTTTCCTTTTATTTTTTGTAAAAGTTTTGTTTTTTGCTATTAAGGTAGTTAATGTTCATTGTAGCTTTTGTATTGTATTAATATCAACAGAAATTTGCTTTTTAAGTACTTTCAGCCTTCTTACAGTCTTGCGTTTAATGATCTCTAGATTCCACGATCAACGTTCCGGAAAATTAGCGAATCTGGTTTTCAGCGTTTCCAGCACTTTTCGCGTCATCACTTACACTCTAAATAACGGTCATTCAATAAGAAATTACATTAGAAGCTGACAATATTTATTTCTAGTTTTCAGCTGGAATAAAATAAGAAAATGTTAAATTTACGAGTGACTGTTTTAATTCAAGAAAATATTTCGAAAATTTTGGCCTGCATGCAAAATGACCTATCAACTTCAACTTTGAAGTTCGTTCTAGTACAAAAAATCTAAGCAATATGCGAGTAATATAATACTTTTGAAAAAAAAAACATTCATATTTATTTAGGTATTTCAAAAAAGAAAAGAAAAAAAGTTCCCTTTTTCAAAAATCGCCAAAAGTGCATTTAAAAATGGCGGGAAAATCGGAAAAAGTTGCCGGTTTACTGGTTTAACGGATAAAAGGTTCTGTACTGTACTTCATTTTATACGTTTTTCCTTTTAAAAAGAAATATTATTGTTCAGATTCTATACATTGAAATATGAGACAATTTTTGAAGAAGAGTATTATAATCAATGGTCAGGAGTACTCTACTACAGACATTTTTTCCCCCTAGTTTGCTAAGAAAGGTACTACTTTTAAATATCAAATATTATCATTATAAATATATATTTGCAAGTAGTGATCAACTAATGTTGAATCTAAACAAAAGTTAATTCATCATTTTTCTCTGGATCATTACAAAAAAACTGAAATACTATACTCATGACCTTAATCAGTAACATATGAGCATGTCATTGCAATTGAATAATTACATATTTTTCTCAGTAATTCTTGATTTATGTTTATTTTTAGAGGAAATTATACAGTTTAAAGTAATAACTTACAAAATGAACTACTTTTGGATATGCTTTTAGCACTTCCTGAATTAAATATTTACTGACCAGAAAGGATTCAAAAGTTGAAAGTAGAAGTTGAAAAATAATGATTTTGATTGACAAATCGGCTCCAAAATACATTAATAGATTATTCTAAATAATTTTTTTTAAGTTTGAACAAGCTAATCTATTGTTCTAAACCATTTTCTTTTTTTGATTTTTTTCTTATAAGCTTCAACTTTTTTTTTGAATATGAGAGTAAATTCAATGTTCCAGCCAAGTTAATCTAATAAAAGTAGTTGTGGTCAACTAAATTTGTATTTAGAATAAAATAAGTTTCAGTGTAAGAGATATTATTGTTCTGACCAATGATTACCATTACTTTAACAGAGTTATTCTATGAAAAGTACTACTTTAAAAACATTACTTAACTCAGAAATTCATAGTAATGATAATAATGAAAACAACACAATGAATAATATTAATAATAATGCAAATATTTGAATGAAAAATGAGAAAATTTTACCTCTTCTCTAGATTTTGAAACAAAGATGCTTTGCATATCTTTCTCAGAATACTGGCTGATATCTTTACCAAGGACAAACTTGCGGTAGCTGAAAGAATGAATGATTATACATTACACAAACATTTGGTGCATTTTTAATGTTCAAAGCAACTTCCATTTAACTTCAATTCAAAAACTAACTGTTAAATTAAGTATTTGCAAATGTACTAAGTTAACCCTACACTGCATGATTTTTTATTTTTCGTAGAAAAAAATATATGTGTTTGTTAATGTAATAAGAAAACATGGAAAAATATTTTAAAAATTTAACTCTAAATTTCCACCCCTTTCTAATTAAAAATAGTTTTGTTGCCAAATGGCTACACCATGCATTCAACAGATAAAAATGATTTTAAATGATAGTCTTGAAATTAGTTCTTTTTGTAAAAAAAAAATAGAGGAATTGAACATTTGGTGCACTGTACTCTTGTAATCCTTTACATTTTGCCATTTTACATTATTTTTTGTATGTATTTGTACTTTCCGATGATCAATTCCGTCAAATCTGATGTCTTTTGGAGGCTCTCTCGAGCAAGCTTTCTTTCTTTTCTCTTTTTTTTTTTGGTTTGTAACTAGTTCCTCTGTAGCTAATGGTCTCTTTTTAATACGCTTTTCTTAATTTCACATGTGGGTTTGTTTGTATGTATGTATAAGTGCATGTAAACTTAAGTGCGGATATTCAGTAGTTTTGAAAATCAGAGAGAAACCCGTGATGATCACAGCGCATTCCAATGTAAAAGCGTATTTTTTAGTTCCTTTCAAAACTATATTTTTAAATTATTAATGACTTTACTTATCCGTGTAAGCACAACGTTTGTGCTAACTGAAATCTAAAATGAACACGTTTTGAAGGCTTTTCCCTATTGATTTTTTGTTTGTTCACTCTGTTGAACATCAACTAAGCATTGATAATTGCGAGGTCTTATAAACGGTAGAACAGAAGAAAAGTACCACTTTTCGGTCCGCATGATTATATTATACCTTCCGAAAAGAGAAAGAAGCGAGCGCGAAAACATAAACAAAGCACATACTTCATGAACTACAGAGATGAATCGAAGAAGTGTTCTCTGGATGCTTACTGCATAATGTTGCCAAATGGCTACAGACGTGTATTATGTTCTAGATTTTTTTCTAAATAATTATTTTGATGTAAAAACTCATCTTAAACGAAAGATAAATGTTTATTTTATTCATGTTTATTTCTTTAAAAGACAAAGAAAAAATATTTCATTGTAAAAAAATAATTTCAAAACTTGGTAGTTTGAGTGATTTTAAAAGATATTCATATGGATTCATTTAAGAGCATGTAACAGACCAGTGCTGCCATGTATGGAGGATAAATGGTGATAATTGCTTTAAATATACTCAATACTTGCTTTTTATGCATTGAGTTGCCTTATGACTACATTCTGCTATTCATAAGGAGGAAAAATTTTCCATGTTTCCAATTGGCAACACCATGCAGTGTAGGGTTAAGTAGAAAAATAGCATTGATTTGAAAATTTAGTCTGCTGGTGGCAAGGCGTTGGAATTCCTTGCCTCAAATCTGGGTTTTCGACCAGCAGTGGCTAATGGGTCAATTTATGAGACGCCAAAAATTTTCAGTGCTCATGTTGTATGACTTTGCAGCATGTAAAAAATTCCTTGGGCATTTGTTTGGCTTTGAATCCCCGCAATGGCGGATGAACTGGAAGCCAAAACAAACCACCTTTCATTTTGAACACACCATTTCATTTTCAAATAACTAGGATCAGTGAGAAAAGTGAATTGTTTACTAACTTAGTCAATTAAAGTTTTTACTGTTTGTGTGATCTGACAGATGTTACGAATTTCGAACTGAAGCAGTTAGTTTCCACTTTCAGCTTATCTCTGTATAGTCAAGCTATACTTAAATATTTCATAGTTGAGCTTTACTGTATTTAGACTTGTATGACTCAAAAGTTCTTATGTTAGATAAATGTTGATAAATAAAGTGTTAAAATCAAATGCTTTTTCAGGAAAATATCAGAATTATTTACAGAAAAATAAAAATGTCAGAACTTACTGTAATCTGTTTTTAAACTTTTGAGACCTGCCTTCTAAGCTTCCATCAGATAATGAGGAATCAATACATTGTTCTGTTCTAGGTGCATAGTTTTGCCACAAATCGTTCAAAACGACATCATAGTCTGAATTACTTACATCAGTGCATTTATTTTTAAAGCCAACACCTACAAAAAAAAAGATTGTTGCACTATGGAACCATTTCACAGCAGTCATTTTGATATGACATCAGGGGTCTGGCTAGAGGAAATTCGGGTCCGTTAACGGACCCTTCACAAAAATACGATCGAGCAAAACGGACCCTTCACAAAATGCTGATCAAACAAAACGGATATTTTACACATTATTCATTCAAAAAGCAAATCTGAAATCAAAATAACACATGCATAGCATACTTCTGTGTCAAAGCCCATGACCTTTGAATCTTTTCTGAAATTAAAGGGAATCGCTTATTGCCCGCCGAAAAAAAAAATAAGTAGGTATTTCTGCCTGCGATGCTCTGACAAGCAGTAAATCTTTAATGTAAAATGTCTCATTTTTTGTTGGTTTCTGTTAAAGAAATTAACAACTTTAATAAGGTAGTTGTTTTGCTTTAATAGTTCTGCTTGTGTGTTTTATAATATGCAAATTAAATGGCTTGCTACGATGTTGCTGTTATAGATTTCTCTGGAAATGCAGACTAAGGATTTTTCTTCCTGCTCTTGACTTAAACAAAAGGATAATAATAATAATAGCAATTATTACTGAAATGAACTTAGAACTGTTGGAGAAAAATTGGATTAACTTCTGGTTGAGTGATCAGCTATCTAAAATTATTGCCAACTGACGTCTTAGGTACGATGTTTTGACCTTATTTTCGCAAGAAATTACAAGTTTTTTTTTTTTGTTATTATACTTACAAGGGTGGTGTTTTGGTTATATTCAGGAATTAATGATTTTTTTCTTCTTTTAATATTGGAAGTAGGGTATTGTATATTTTGCTATGCCTTCCTACTGTATTTTTCCTCCGAATTTTTAGCGATTATGTCGGTAATTATTAATGACATTCATCATATAAACCTGATGAAATGTACTTCAAAAATTATTTGCACTTTAATAAATTATTTATTTACCGTTTTTATACTTCTGATGCTTTCATTTTGAAAACTGCGATCTCTGCATGCGATATGAAAATCGAATTTTACTTATTTTTCAAGCTAATTACTATTTATTAGGAGGCAAATAAATGAAAATTTGCTTTTTTTTTGTTCAGATCATTATTTAAAATTTTTTAAAGCAAAATTAACTGTTCTTTTATGAGTCTAAATGTTAAATGCTGAATGGATCGTTTCATTTTATTTTTGCATTTATTGTGTTAACAGACATTAATAATATGTTTATCATAGACCTTTAAAATGCAATTGTAAAAAATTTTTACCAAAATAAACTCGTTTATATTCCGTTTTTATGCGTTTGATGCTATCACTTTTAAAACTGCAATCTCTTTGCATCCGCTTCAGGAGTCGGATTTTTCACATTTTTGATGTTTAATACGCTTTTTTGAGAGGAAAATAAGTGAAATTTATTTTTATTTTTTGTTAAATTGAATTTTTTTTTTTTCAAAATTGTTTGATTTTCGCAAAATTATTTGATTTTTCACAAAATTAGTTGATTTTTCACTAAATTATTTAGTTTTTCACAAAAAACAGACCCTGTGAAAAATCCTGGACAGACCTCTGATGACATTTAATTAAAAGACTACATAAAGATTATACTGTTTTTCATCAACAAACAAAATTTTCTAATGAAATAGCGACTTTTAAATTTTAAAATGTCTCTGAATATTGCGGACATGTGAGGACCACTCAGAGTGAAAACTTATGAACCTGTATGGCTATGTGATTAAACATATTACAGTACCATTAGCATTTAGTAATGCACTGACAAGTATGGTTTTATCTCTATACTAGCTGTACCCGCCAGGCGTTGCCCGTGCATTTAGAAAATGCAGATAAGTGAATAGCGCAGGAATAGTAGTGTGTATAGCAACAAATCACAATAGTAGCAATTTCTAGTGTAGACAAAAAATAGCTTACTTATTGTAAGTATGTATGTATGGTAGAATGTGTATATTGTATGTATGTAAGAATGTTGTATATGCGTGAAATAAGCATGGAGCGCTGTGAACGATGAGGGAATATAAAAATAACAAAAGGCAAACATTATTTTTAAGTTATTATAATTTATTCCTTGAAATTATATATCATTAAACAATTACGACAGTAACACTATTAAACAATATCAATCTCTTAATGCTATAGCGTGAACAATATTTTTTGTTAGTCCATCTTTAGCTAACACAAACAAACTGGATGGTTTACCCACTCGAGAGCATGCCACGTATAATTGTCTGTGTGAAAAACATGGTGTTCTCAAATCTAAGCCACAAACAGACATCGTTTGACCTTGGGATTTGTTGATAGTCATTGCAAATGCCAATCTAATCGGAAACTGAATACGTTTGAATTGAATTGGCACATCTGTAGGTATAATAGGAATCCGTGGTATGAGTATATTTTCACCTCTGAACTTGACATTTAAAATCCTGGCTTCGATCACGTTTTTCATTAATTTTTGAATGACTAATCGCGTACCGCTGCACAGCCGGGGCGGGTTCAAATTACGCAGCAAGATAATTGGAGATCCAACCTTTATTTTTTAAAAATTTGTGTCACTTTAATGGTCGTTCATACCCCCCCCTCTTGCAGTGAAAAAAAAACATTACACAGCAGATTGTGCCTAATAACTCAACACTCATGGTGTTTGATACGTTTTATTTGTTTGTAATGATGTTTTTTGGTCACAACAATATGAAAATCACAAAAAATAGTTACTTTAATTTTTAACATACATTTATCTTCTTCAGAATTTTTGACTTTTAATTTTACCTTGAATTTGACGTAAATGCAAGGTATAAAATACAGAATTTTATAAAGGTACAAAAATTAACATAATATAATTGATAGTGCATATAATTTTTGAAAAAATAATATAAGTGCCGCAAATCAAAAACCATTTATTGCCACAATCGATTCAAAGCCCCCAAAAATGGCGCAAACGTCCATAAGAAAATTCTACAGCATCGAAGGACCCCATTGCCAATTTTAACAAAGATCCGACCAAAACTGTCATTTTGTACTATAAAAAAATATGGGGTAGATCCCCATGAGGGGATGTACCTGCATAAGGACATTACAATCATTAAAATCATTCAAAAAAAAAAAAAAAAAAAACATGCAGCTGTTCGAAAAAATCCTTGCGGGCCTGGATTCGATCTCATTCCATCAGGAACTTCAACCTGACGCGCAGAACCACTTGACCATCGGGTCGCTCGTTGAAGTAAGGATTTACGATAACACATATTGTATTGGCGAGCAGCGATCTCGAGAAGAAGTTTTATAAATAATTTTTTAAAATTTTTCTAATTCAAAAATCGAAAATTGGGCTTCCAGGCAGTGCTCGAAATTAGCGGTCGTTAGTCGTATTTTGCAACTTTAAATTTCGTTTTGACGACCGCGATTTTGAAACTAGTCGTCACTTTGACGCCTAACTTGTGCTTCCCTGTCCTTTTCCAGTAGCTCAAGGTCAGTTTTCAGAACATCAACCTCACAATAGCAGAAAAGCGTCCTGCTATAATGGCAGAATCGGCCCTCAGCAGAATGACCAGTATCTCCTCTTTCCTCCCCCCAAAGACATCACCAGCACATGCTGTGCCTTTTGTTCCTTTGCACCTGTTTCCCCTTAATCCTTTCTTCCCCACCCTCTCCTGGAAATCGCTGTTCTGCACTAGTTGATGGAGATTCACTCATCACTTCATGTCAACACAGAGCCGCAGGTGAGAGACAAAGGTTTGGCAAACACATACAAAACAAAAAAATCTACAACTGTTTAAGCTTTTTTGGAAGTTTAAACTGCTAAATGAAAGCCTCATCTCTCGCATATTGATATACATAATGCCTTTGACGTGTTTTGCAGTTTGACTTTTTTTAACGCTCAAGCTGATTTTCTTACGCAATTTTTAATTAAATCGCCGTAATCGATGTTTCTGAGATTTTTTTTTTTTTACTGTTTGAGTGCAATAATTAATGACAATTCTACGAAAAACGCTGCAGATTAATTCGTTTTTGTCCGATTTCCCATGCACGTGGGAAAAAGGCTTAGCACATTGCAGGTGTGCAGCAATCTTTTTTCATCTGTTTCTCGGTTGTACCTCTTCTGATAATTTCTTAAATTTTATGTTGTGCAAAGCCTATTCAACTAAAATACAAGGATATTTTTTTGCACCCCTTGTCTTTTAAGCCCCCCCCCCCGCTCCGTAAAAAAAGTAAAAAAAGTTGGAATTAAAATTGGTTCTTGTAGTCCAAAACTTCTGCTGTCATGTATAATATTCTTTAATCTTTTTTATGTTGAGCATTTATTTATCCACAGTTCTATATTTTTAGCTCAACAGTACTTGAAAATTTGTATCAGAATATGAAGAAAAATAAAAATATAAAAACATTTTATCAAAAATCTGTTTTTACCCCTTCCCTCCACCTCTGAATGCCATTCTGAGTGTTTCAAGTGAAAAAATATGTTAACATGTTTATTAGATTTGTAAAAAAAATAACAATTGATCCTCAAAGAATAATTCAACATCAAAGAAAAAAAACTACATAGTCATATAAAGCCCGAACCCAGTGTAGAAAATTTTTGAAAAAGAAGACTGCAGATAAAAGGCAAAATACAACCAAGTTTATTAGCAAAAAAAATATAATTATTCTTTTTTTTTCCTTTTTGAGAGAGAAATAGAGGGATATTTGGGGGGGGGGGGGTGTTTAGGGGTATTCTTTTCATTTAATTCTATTACAGTAATAGTCACATTTGCATTTGAGATCTTTAAAATTCAAATTTTCAAGCTTATTATATAATTTATGTAAATCTTAACAAAATTTATGCACCTAATCAACGTAATTTGGACATTGCAACCAAGGAAATTATTTTGGCAACTAAGAAAAAAATATCAGGTGCCATTGGCACCTAACTCACTAATACTAATTTCGACCTCTGCTTCCAGGTCTGGTGGCCAGCCCCTTTGTGCTTCCGTGTAAAAAATTCCAGGTCCCTGCGTGCGATAGATTTGGCTGGAGAGCTCGGTCAGACAAATGGACAGACAGGCAGACAGACAGACACATTACACTTGCTTTTATTACTATAGATAACACACAAAATTAAATAGTCAAATCCAGTTAAAACGAACTCCAAGGGACCTTTGAAATCAGTTCCTCTAATCTGACGATTAATACACTGAAAACCATATGCCAGCAATCTCAAATAGAGTTTGTCTTATAGTCCAATAGCTAGCAATGTTGAAAAAACAATTTTAAGTTGCCTAGCTCTTTAATATATCTTTCCTTATGCTCTTCCGAGCAGCATGTGGGGTGTCTGGCAGGCGAGAGTGGTTGCGATTTTTACTGAGCATCACACTTGTACTGGAACAAATAGTGATTTTTAAGTCATTTTAGGGCAATTCCACGTCAAATTAATCATGAAAAAAAAGTTTTTGACACCACCATTTTCGATTTTAACAAAATTTGGTGTGAAGAGCACTAATGACAAGATAAGTAAGTAATCCTGCTAATTTTTAGATTTCTACTTCAAAACTTGTAAGAAACACAATACAATACTTAAAAAGAGCGAGGGAAGAAAAAGTTTTAATATGCAGATGAGGGTAACTTCCTTTCTAATCATAATTGAATAAAAATTCAAAAACCATTGTAAAGGTAATAAATAGTTTTCTATTAATATTATTACGTAACTTTCTTATAACAGGCTTAAACTTCTAATTGCTCCAAAATGGTTAAAAAATCACTATTTTTACCAGAAAAAATGTGATGAACATTTGAGGTTTAGAAGAGCAGATGAAAAGATATATTAAAGAGCCAGATGTCTTAAAATTGTCGTTTCAAAACGTTGCTAGCTCTTAGACTATTAGTTGTAGTTCATTTTAAGCAAGTTTGATTCAATGAGGTTTGAATGTACATAAAAGTCATGACAGATAATGAATAGTAGTTTTAGTTAACAGTCATAAGCTAAAATTTTTAAACATCTTCTTGAATATTGCCTAGCGGGGATAGACAAAAAACCTTGCAGGAAAGCTTTTCTTTCAAAAGCAAAAATTTAGAATATAAATTTTAGCTCCTGCAATTTTTGCTGTCCTTTAAAACAAAAGCTTAAACTATTTTTTACTCATGGCTAAATATTCTGCAATGTTAACACATTTACTCTGTACCGACCAAATATGTTCGGATGACGCAGGTTAAACTAAATACACAAATATGTTACCTGAATTATTATTCTTCAATTTCACTTTTATGTTTTCCTTAATGCCATTTTCACTTTTTCCAAGACCTTTGCCTTCACTCCAGCCCATTTTCTTCATAAGTTTTTCACCAAGCTTATCTTTGTCTAGTAAAAAAAAGAAAAAGTCACAACAGTAATCAAAATTTTAATAATTAAAGCTCATCCATACTACTGAAAATCTTTATAAGTTTTCCACATGGTAAGAATTGTAAAAAATGTTGAACTTGGTTTAAAAGGCTTAAAAAGCATAATAAAGGCATGATGTAATAAATATATGTAAGGTGCAATTAATGCTTTATTAGGCATTTTTCCTCCATCATATAAAGGGTTTCACTGTTTCTGATGGCTTTTGTGCAAAAATCTATAAATTGATGCTTTAACAAAAATAAAGATTATGAGATGAGCACTTTTTTTCTTTCCAAATGAAACACCAATACACATACAAAAAAAGATAACTAATATAGGAGTCGAAATGCAGTATCTAACAGTACAGGGTACAGGGCACAAACAGAGAAAGGCCCTTTCATTTCAAGGAACTAGTGTTATAGATCTTCAAAATGAATAAAGAAATGCAGCCAAGGTTGTTGGATATACTGGCATCTACTAACTAAGAACTGAAATAAGAATAAGAATTTAGCTAGTTGTACAATAAAAAATGCTATTACTACTTATTCGTCATAAAAAACTTCAATGGTGGGATGGTTTGGTTCACTAATGCAATGACTTTGAAAATATCATCAGCCTACAGTTGCTGATTCAGATTGTCATTGAAACTTTGGATTAAGCATGGAAATCTGTCACAAGTAACACAATTCAAAACTGCTTCTGGCATACAGGCTTTCCCCCAAATGAAAATGAGTGACAGGATTTCATAAAAAATCAAAAGGAGCATACCAATGCAGAAAAGAATAGGGATTCTTTAAAAAATACTTTTAATAAGAAAACACGTACTCACAGTCATAACTCAAAAATAATTAAGCCCAGGCCCTAACATGTGAATTCAGTGTTCTCTCCACATTCAAATGGGCAAAATATCATGAGCTCATTGTTTTTGCACATTGCACACTGCTAACATCCCCTTAGCATAGTTCCCCCAATAACTAAGCAAAGGAACTGAATTGATGATTCCCTCCATATTTTAAAATAGATTCAAACAAGCATACTTGCCAACATGTCAACTTAGAAAATCTTACAATTTTCTCTATGAAACAGTACTACTATGACAATAACATATTTTTAAATGTAAGTCAGGCATTAAATAAATTATCATTATTATATCATTGTCTCTTTAAGTAATTTTCTTTAATTTTAATTAATATTTTGACTTTTCTTCACATCTTCAGTTGAACAAAATTATTTCAGTAAAACAATTTTCTTTTAAGTATGTGTTAAATATAAGTCTGCTGGTAAAAATAAATCAATAAATAATAAAATTAAAAAAAAAAAAAAAAAAAACATGAATAATAAAAAAGGAATGAAATAAAATTAAAGTAGTCTAAGTATAGGGGTCTGTCCTGGATTTTTCACAGGGTCCATTTTTTGTGAAAAACTAAATAATTTTTGTGAAAAATCATATAATTTTGTAAAAATCAAACAATTTTGAAAAAAAAAAAAAAAAAAAAGCAATTTTTTTTTTGAATTTAACAAAAAATAAAATAAATTTTACTTCTTTTCCTTTAAAAAAAACGTATTAAACATCAAAAATGAGAAAAATCCGATTCCTGTAGCGGATGTGAAGAGATTGCAGTTTTTAAAGTGATGGCATCAAACGCATAAAAACGGAATATAAAAGAGTTTATTTTGGTAATTTTTTTGTACAATTGCATTAAAAAAGACAATGATAAACATATTATTAATGTCTGTAAACACAATTAATGCAAAAAAAAAAAAAAATGAAATGATCCATTTAGCGTTTAACATTTAGACTAATAAAAAAAGTTAATTTTGCTTTAAAAATTTTAAAATAATGATCTGAACAAAAAAGTGAATTTTCATTTATTTTCTTCCTCATAAAAAGTAATTAGCTTGAAAAATAAGTAAAATTCGATTTTCCTATTGAGTGCAGAGATCGCAGTTTTCAAAATGAAAGCATCAGAAGTATAAAAACGGTAAATAATTTATCAAAGTGCAAATAATTTTAGAATTACATTTCATCAGGTTTATATGATGAATGTTATTAATAATCACCAAAAATTCAGAGGAAAAATACGGTAGGAAGACATAGCAAAACAGACAATACCCTACTTCCAGTATTAACCAGAAGAAAAAATTCATTAATTCCTGAATATAACCAAAACACCATCTTTGTAAGCATTAAAAAAAAAAAAAAACAGTAATTTCCTACCAAAATAAGGTCAAAACATCCCACTAAAGATGTCACGAAAATTTTAAACAGCTGATTACTCGAGCAGGAGGCAGAAGTAATCCCATTTTTTCTCCAACAGTTCTAAGTTCATTTTGCTGATAATTGCTATTATTATTATTTCCTTTTTGTTTAAGTCAAGGGCAGGAAGAAAAATCCTTACTCTGCATTTCCAGAGAAATCTATAACAGCAACGTTGCAGCAAGCCATTTTGATTTGCATATTATAAAACACACAAGCAGAACTATTAAAGCAAAACAACTACCTTTTTTAAGTTGTTAATTTCTTTAAAAGAAACCAACAAAAAGTGAGACATTTTACATTAAAGATTTAATGCTTGCTAGAGCATCACAGGCAGGAAGTGCCGACTTATTATTTTTCTTCCAGAAAAAATTGGCGGATAAGCGATTCCCTTCTTTAATTTCAGAAAAAATTCAAAGGTCATGGGCACACAGAAATATGCTATGCATTATTTTGATTTCAGATTTGCTTTTTGAATGAATAATGTGTAAAATATCCGTTTTGTTTGATCAGCATTTTGTGAAGGGTCCGTTTTGCTTGATCATATTTTTGTGAAGGGTCTGTTTTGCTCGATCGTATTTTTGTGAAGGGTCCGTTAACGGACCCCGCCAGACCCCTGAAGTAGCCATGTTAAAATACATTCTAATTTTCAAAAATATTAAAATATTTTCAAGAGGCAAAAGGGGTGAAATCTTAACACAGAAAGCAATTTTAAGTGGACTATTGGTCAGTTTAAAAAAAAATAAATTTATATATCAATTATATATTAAAAAAATCAAATAAGTTAGTCTAAAATAGCAATATGTCAAAATTACTTCCAACCATCAAAAATGTTAAAACACTTACACGATGCTAAAGGATTGAAATATCAACACACAAGAAGCGATTTTCTGAGAATCGCGTGCAGAATGTAAGCATGTAAATGGGGAAGAAAAGATTTATTAATTTTTAAAATAAATAATTAAATATGAAAACCTTTGGTAGCATATGTCAATATAATGCAAAATGTTCAGAAATATCAAAATATTTGCATGATGTAAAGAAATTACAATCTCAACGACGTAAACCAATTTTCCGCAAAGTATGCGTTCAATTAAAAAATATGACGAAGTTCATGCGCTCCATCACATATTAACAAATGTTCCGATGAATTTTATAGGAGCCAAGTAGTTGAAATTAGTCTATTTATGAAAGAAGATCAGAACTGAAAAAAAATATACAAAAACGTACAATTCTACACCTTTATCTTATGACTAAAATAGGGCAAAAAATGTATATTGTACGGCCAAAATGTACACGTCGGCAGGCATGAACAAGGTTTCTCCCCCCCCCCCCCAAATATTTGAATTCTGTTTCTCTTGTGGCCCTCAGAACACTTTATCAGACGTTGTCATCAAAAACTAGAAATAGGGGACAAAAAAGCTGGAAAGAGATAGTGTAAGCAAATAACACAACATACATCAGTTTTACCTTATTGAAACATAATAAGAAAAAGAAACCTCCAGTTATGGGAGTGTTCTCGTTCTCACTCTCTATGCCATACCGAAACAAAAAAAAAAGCTGATCGTGATCGTACGTAAAGTTAACAAAAAGAAATTAAGCCCCGTTGTTGGTTGACAACTGATATTTTGCCACCATTAAAACCAATAAATTAGAATACTTGTTTAAAAACAACTGCTGATACCACAACTCTTAGACTAAGGCAAATTTTTGCTTTGATAACAACAACATAGTGAAAGCCCATTTTTGGAAGGTGTAGACATAGTAAGTCAAGATTGTCAGAAGACTAGAAAGTTCTGCAACCGACACAGAAAAGAGCACAGTAATTGAAGTGATATTCTCAGGGGTCTGGCCAGAGGAAAATCGGGTCCGTTAACGGACCCTTCACAAAAATACGATCAAGCAAAACGGACCCTTCACAAAAATGCGGTCAAGCAAAACGGACCCTTCACAAAATGCTAATCAAACAAACGTACATTTCACACATTATTCATTCAAAAAGCAAATCTGAAATCAAAATAATGCATAGTATATTTCTGTGTAAAAGCCCATAACTTTTGGGCCTTTTCTGAAGTTAAAGAAGGGAATCGCTTATCCGCTAACTGTGCGAAAAAAAAAAAAAAGTTGGCACTTCCTGCCTGCCTGCCTGCAATGATGCTCCCGCAAGCAAAAATCTTCAGTGCAAAATGTAGCACTTTTTGTTGGTTTCTTTTAAAGAAAATAACAACTTAAAAAAGGTAGTTGTTTTGCTTTAATGGTTCTGCTTGTTTGTTTTATCATATGCAAATCAAAGTGGCTTGCTGCTATGTTGCTGTTGTTATAGATTTCTCTGGAAGTGCAGAGTAAGGATTTTTCTCCCTGCTATGGACTTAAACATAAAGGAAATAATAATAATAGCAATTATCAGCAGAATGAACTTAGAACTGCAAACAGATACCTAGGGCTGGAGAAAAAATGGGATTGCTTCTGGGTAGAGCGATCAGCTATTTAAAATTAAAATTATTTCCATCTGACATCTTTGGTGCGATTCTTTTTTTTATTTCATTTATTTTTTTTTAATCCTTACAAGGGTGGTGTTTTAGTTATATTCAGGAATTAATGTATTTTTGCGTCTGTTAATGTTGCAAGTCTGGTATTGTTTGTTTTGCAATGTTTCCCTACGGTATTTTTTCTCGGAATTTTTGGCAAATATGTCGGTGATTATTAATGACATTCATCATATAAGCCCGATGAAATATAGCTCTAAAATTTTTGACTTTAACAAATTATTAAAAACCGTTTTTATATTTCTGATGCTTTCATTTTGAAAAAGCGATCTCTGCATCCCATATGAAAATCAAATTTTACTTACTTTTCAAGCTAATTACTCTTTATTAGGAATGAATTAGGATTGAAAATTCGCTTTATATTTTGCTCAGATCATTATTTTAAAATTTTTAAAGTGAAATTAACTGTTATTTTATGAGTCTAACTGTTAAACGATCGTTCCATTTTATTTTTGCATTAATTGTGTTAACAGACATTAATAATATGTTCACCATTGACCTTTAAATGTAATTGTAAAAAAAATTCACCGAAAAAATGATTTTATAATCCGTCTTTATGCTTTTGATGTCACTTGAATGATCACTTTGAAAACTGCAATCTCTTTGCATCCGCTACAGGAATCGGACTTTTCGCATTTTTGATGTTTAACCCCTTCCAGGCTCATTTTATTTCGGGATTACGGATCAAAAAATGTCAATTTTTTTTATGCTTATTTTCACACAAACATATCTTTTTAAACATAATAGCATCATTCGCATGCAACATTTCATACAAATAAATGTAAAAATATCTATTTAAATAAATGAGTAATTTCGGGATTACGGATCAAAAAATGTCAATTTTTTTATGCTTATTTTCATACATACATATCTTTTTTAACATAATAGCATCATTCGCATGCAACACTTCCTAAAAATAAATGTAAAAATATCTATTTAAATAAATGAGTATTTACCTGCAAAGTTGGCTTTCTGTATGGCAGAAATCATTATACTTTGGATTCGGCGCCTACTCTTATCTTAAATCTACAGCTCAAAACACTGTATAGTTATGTTATCTAGTAGCAACAATAGTAAATAAAAGCATCCGAAACCATAAAAGGGACATGTGAAATAATTCTTGAAAGACTGGTTGTGCAGTGTTAATTTTCACCGTGCCCAAGCTACACTCGGGATGAGCCAGAATGGAACATTTCGCTTGCCCGAGTCCAGCTCGGGATAAGCCGGGAAGGGGTTAATACGCTTTTTTAAGAGGAAAATAAATGAAATTCATTTATATTTTTTTTAATCCAAAAAAAAAAAAAAAAATACAAATTTTTTATTTTGCATTTTGTTTTTCCAAAATTGTTTGATTTTCACAAAATTGTTTGATTTTCACAAAATTATTTGATTTTTCACAAAATTATTTAGTTTTTCACAAACAACGGACCCTGTGAAAAATCCTGGACAGACCCCTGATTCTGTCTAGTAGTAACAAAACTTTTATATTAGCACATAAAGTGTGAAAAGTTGACCCCCCCCCTCCATGTTTTACTGCGCATTTTTATAGAAAATCAGCTATAGGCATAGGCAGTGAGGTAATTGAAACGTAAAAATACAATCAAAAACTTTACAGGTGTCAAATTTGGGGCCTATGGTTGGGAACCTAGGCATAAAATCAAAATTTTTGATCGCAGAATGTGACTAACGACCGCTTATTTCTAACATTGTAACCATTGTACAATATATAATGTCATTCAAAGTTTCATTATTAAAGGGTCAGGACTAGCTCTTATTTTTTGTTTAAAAATAATAAAAACAACAAATATGAGATTTCAACACAACTGACCAAAACATACCATTTAGCCAGAGATTTCCTCGAGGATTTAATGCATATTTTCCATGGGAGTTTATTTCAGCTATGGTAGCCATTTCAACAATTTACAAGGTTCTTGTCTTTAATAACCTAGATTTAAAATTATACAGGTCAAATCAAAAGTCAGAACTGTGCATTTCTAGTTATTTTCTTTAGTTTAGTTTTTTTCTAAGGCAAAAAGTAAACTAAAACATCAGATAAAAGAAGTATCAGTTAAAAATGAATGCTATACTTACTTTATTTGAACACCAACTTAAATAAGTTTAATATATGTATTACAATTGGTAATGTGCCAGGTATCCGCATTCGTGGATATTCGTATGGGGATCAAGATCTGTATCGTATCCATTTTACACATCTTTTAGTCTTTAGTTTTATTATAAATTTGATATTTTACATGTAGTAAACTATATACAAAGTTCATTGTCGCAATATAATGCTTAATTTTTATTGATTTACGTGGGGTTTATGTTACTTCTCATTTCATATGCTTTTTTGGGCATTATTCGAAAAAAGTGAGCCTAAATTCTCAAGTTACGGTTTGTAAAGATGTTCCAGGCTGTGTCATTTTGTTGGTAAAGAGGAGTTGGGAGGAATCGGATATAGCTACATTTATGCAAAAATAAAAGGTGAAAAGGTATTTCTAACAGCTTTAATCTTTTGCAACTACATCTACTGAACAACGGGATGGATACAGGGAGGCCCAATCACCCTTTCCTGGGGGACTCTGCACCAGTAATTTTAAGTAAAGTAAACAGGGACAGCAAAAATTTTTTATGTATTTACTTATTTCTTAAATAAATATAGTTTTGAGCATGTTTAGTTTTATTTTTACGAAGAAAAACATTTCGCTTGAAACTTAAGATGGTAATATACGCTACTTAAGAGTAACTTAAAATCATATCACGATACAGCTCTATAAATAAGAAAAGAGATATAAACAGTTTAAAAACGTGTTTAATAACTGTAAAAGAGCGGCAATTTCTTTTACAAAGGAATCGATCAAAAATTTTATCCAGTAAATAACACCAAGTGGAAAGGTGGATCCAAAAAAAAAAAAAAAAACGTTGAATAATACTTACAGAATTTTCCAACCATAATAAAACAAGGATCAAAGAATGTCTATTAGTTAATAGCACTGATGAGACAATTAGCTGTTTTTCGTTTACAAACATAAATGAAAATATTAAATAATTTCATTACATGTCATTACACATCCAGCCCAGCGATCCAATCCGAAACATGTGGACGCAAATTATGTTTTAGTGCTGCCAAAAGGGGAAAGAGAGTGGAAGAAATTTTAAAGTTTAAAACGAAAAATTGAAAATGATATTCATTTAACAACAGATACTTGTCTTTAGTTCAGAGATAAATTGAAGATTGAATTATTCCTTTTTCAAACATAAATATCAGTTTTAGTTACTACTTCAAAAATTTTTTTTCTCAAAATAGAGCGCCCTCTTCTGTAATAAAAATGAATTCTCAACATTATGGTGTTTATTTTATAAGAATGTCTAATTCCATAGATTTTGTTTGGTCGGCTGATATGTCTTGAGTGTTTTCTGTATATGAGTGGGTGTTGCCTTAGTTTATGTCCTTTTAATTATTTAAATTTAAGCTGCTGTTTGAGAAAAATAAAACACTTATTCAATATTTAGTGTCGGAGTGATTATCTTATTCTGCAAACATGGTAAGCTCGTTATGTCTGATTAGTGCATCCGGCCCTGAATGAATTACAACGTTTAAAGATTTGGTTTTGTTTATATCTTTGTCATTTTCCTGATATTTACTACCGGTTTTATTAGCGCGTATATTCGTTCCGATTTTATGTATGTATATTATATGAATTAATTAGTTCGAAATGTTTTTCTCAAACAACTGACGTAAGCCTATGCTTCCACTGGAATGATCATCAGTTTAGAATTCTTGTTCATGTAATCGTAGATTTATTGCGGAAAAAATATGCTGAGTTTATTTCCGCCAAAGAGCTCTGATTATTACTCTAGATACTTAACAAAAACAAAAAAAGTTTTCAGGACTAAACAACATAGTTAAGCAAATAAAATTTTTGACAGCTTACACGGGTCCCTGTGCTCGAGTAGGAGTTATATGAGCTCTTGTGTTCACAGAAAGCTGAGCGGGTTAAGGGGAGCTAATTTCCCTAAGCCAAAGTAGGGCCATATAGGTTTGTAATGGGAAAAAATATGTGTACTCTGGAAATATAAAATATTTTCCAGAATATTTTACATTCCATCCTTTAAAATTTGCCTGTTTCGCGTGACAGAGAAATCAAAGGAAGAAAAGTGAAGGTGAAGGGAGTGCATGCCACTATTAAGGTGTATCGCAGGGGTGTACCCCTAAGTCTACATACGCTACTGGCACTGGCCCTTCCCTAAATAATTTAAATGTTCCATTAACTATTTTTTAAGTTTATGTTTGCTGAACCGAAAGAAAAATTTTAAAACAATTTTTTGAAAAATGTAACAAAGTATGTTTGAAGAAAAAACTTTGGTTTGCGGGGAGTCATATTGCAGTAGGA